>CDEZ01021145.1:0-16025 GCA_000826365.1 Acanthamoeba royreba
CCAAGTGATGATTTGGTCTTGCCGTAGTTCGCGCCCTTCTCTTTGAGACGGGCAAAGCCGAAGTCGCCGACGAACACACTGTATTCCGGGCCGATCATAACGTTCCTTGCCGCTATGTCTCGATGGATGACTCCCTCACAGTGCAAATGATAGATTCCTAATGAGTTTAAGTTAATATCTTTAAACCGTTGATTCTCACTAAGGTGCGGGCATACCAGCAGCGGCATCACGAGCAATGCGCGCCTTGACCTTAATGGGAAGCTTCACAGCTTTCTTGCCACGTAGAACGCTTTCGAGACTGCCCATGTCGCAATACTCTGACACCATGCAAAAGTTCGGTGCCTTACTGCACGCTCCTACAAAATTGACCACCTGTGCCAGGAAGCAAGAAGGATGAGACTGAATGACCTTAGCTTTTGTTGGAGACGACTGTACGTTGGGATGGTTTGAAAGAAGCTGAGCAAGAGCGGCTTCTCTTCGGAACTCCTCTACCGTCTCCATGTTGAACCAATCGAAATCGTGCAGCTTTTTGATTGCCACGACTGCTCCTCGCCAAGTACCCTAATTGAGAATGCGATAGAAAGAGCATGATAAGCCTACAGCACGCAATGCTCGTGTGAACATGTGACTCACAACGTACCCTGTACACGGCACCAAAGGCGCCCGCACCGATTTTCTCAACGAATCGGAGCTCGTCGTACTCGATTTCTCTGTAATTGTACTTCGACTGCATGGCGTGGAGAATAAGTTTTTCGTTTTGCTCCTTAACACGTTTGATGTCCTCCTCGACATCAACGTCTGCGTTACGGTACTCGACATATGTAAGTGGCTTTGAATCTTCCTTGTCCGCGTAGACGTATGGATTCGTCGATCTGCCCGATGATGGCGCCAGCGACGGCTCTACGTACTGGGACTTGTGCAGGTTTGTGTTTGTGTAGGTAATCGACTCGATTGACTTATCGAGCCGTGCGGGTGCCGAATCGGAGGTACGGAGAGGAGGTGATTGTGCTTGAGTCGGAGGAGAAGGAAGAGATGTGGAGCCGCTAAGATGAAGCGAAGATGATGACTTCCCAAGGTTCGAGTACTGTTCTCCAGCCTGGGGCATAGTGTCCATATATGGCGACGATGGAGGATTATGAGGAGGATGCTGCATAGCTGGCCAAGAAGGGCTAGAGGGTGGTTGGGAAGATCTAAGACTCATTCGCTGCATGCGAGCTGTCTCGATTGCTACCCTCTGTTTATCCATCCATTCGTCCAGTGTCTTAAGATATCTCTGTTCCAATAAACGAGAAGCATTTCAAAGTTAGGTTTAATCTTCAAGACACAAAAACCGAGTGCATGCTCATACCACTGCCTCCTCAGATACAATCAGGTGCATATTCCTCAGCTTGTAGTTTTTCATTTCCTCCAGTTTAGCGGCGGCCACTGTAACGAAGCATTCAGACTCCACTGCTGTCACCCAGCGAATAAATACGGGCATACCATCGAAGCTCGCCGTTGCGATCATTCCTTCGACATCGGGCATCATGCCTTGAAGAATGTACTTCAACACTTCAAAGGACTGAAGCCCTTGGGGCGGCGGAGGTGAGGACTGGTAAGGAGGATACGAGGCTCCACCACTTCCCGGACCACCACCGTAATGGGGAACGCCATAGTAGGGCGGTGGCTGAGCGAAACCTGGACCCCAGCCAGGATACGGGCCAACTGACTGCTGCGGGTAGTGTGAACCACCCGAGTTTCTCAGGGACTGTTCCCCACTGCCATCACTGGAAGGTGGACCGGCTGCTGGGGGTGTGAACCTGCAAGAGGTGGTCCATTAAAATTGAAGTTAGGCGCGGCAGAGGAAAAAGCCATTAAAAAATGAAGAGACCCTTAAAAGCGAAAACGAAGACGACGAAGACAAAGACGAAAAACGAAGAAAATCAAATAAAGTGGCCCAGAAACAAATAATTGGATTAAAAGGTGGACAGTTTACCCAGGATAAGGGGAGTAGAAGGGCTGCTGTCCCGGGTAGTGTCCGTAAGGCTGGAATGGATTTTGTATGCAAAGGGGGGTTGTGAGTCGCCTAAGATATTAGGCTTCTAACGAACTATTGTCAAGTGACGTACATGCATCTGCCTTTTTTGGTTCCTTTTTTTGTCTGCCGATTTAGCCTGGGCCGCCAACAACAAGACGTGGCGGAGGGAAGGAAAAGGCACGGCTAAAAAGGGGCGAAATTACTAGGAATCCAAATTTTCGTTCGTGCTTCGAAAAATTTGCCCAAATTTTTGTTGTCAGTTTGCTGTGGAAGTGAACTCTGTTGCCACACGACCATGCTGCCTGTGACCCTAGTCTAAACCTGAGAGTGTAGAAACAAGCCCGATGAAGTGGAAAGTTCCAACCCACTTCACGTAGCATCCAAGAGGACCAATCCTCGTGTCGATCGGGCAAGGGAAGATGGATCAGACTTGTCTGCAATAGGATGGTTTTGTGTTGCTTGGTGCCAATTCGCCAACGCAGCAAGCTCCGTCGAGAGCAGGACTTGGTGTTGTCCTTTTCCTTTTCTTTTGTCGCTTCTCTCTATTCTCTGTTCTGTTCTCTCTCGCTGTATTTATTGTTGGGCCGTTCTCTTGTGCATCTTCTTGTTGTCGAGAACACAACCTCTCTACCGACATTTGCACAGGAATCCCCATTTGTAGCTTCCTATCTCTTCATCTTCATTTTTCATCTGCACACGTCGGACATCTCTGCGAACTGAAATGGCCTCATCTTCACCTTCCGAGGCTGCGACGGGAGTGACTGCTGCTGCTACGACGCCGGCGAGCACGGCTACCGCCTCGATGACGGTGATGAGGCAGGTGGTGGACTTCGTGGGGAACCAAAAGTGGCTCATCTACGGTGCCATCTCCGGTGGCATCTCGCGTACCGCCACCGCTCCTCTCGAACGCCTCAAAGTCCTCAACCAGGTGACCACTTCTATCCCAATCTTTGTCCCCTATGCAAAATTGAGGCAAAATTTAACATATTTCACTTTTGCAAAAAGTTTAATTAAATCAAATAAATATCCAAAGAAATATCACGCAAATATTTAGTGATATTTTAAGTATTAATATTATCATATACTATAACTAAATGGGTGTCACTGCAGGTGCAACACATGGACAAGTCGGGGCCTCGCTACCGCGGAGTACTTCCTGCGCTCCGGCGTATTTGGGCCGAGGAGGGCTTCTGGTTCGTTCGACCCTCGCTTTCTCGTCATCCATTCTGTGGTGAAGAAGAAGAAGAAGAAGCTGACTCCCTGCCTCACGTTGTTGGTCTTGGTCTCATCACATAGGGCCTATTGGAAGGGCAACGGCACCAACGTGATCCGCATCATGCCGTCGGATGCCACCCGCCTGTACTCATACAACCTCTTCAAGCAGGTACTGAACAGGAGTCGTTTGTCGTTGAGGTCATCTGAATTGCTCATCATTCTCCATGCTTGATGTGCACCAGCTACTCACAAAGCCGGGTGAGCCCATCACGCCGCTCACTCGAGTCGTGGCTGGGGGACTCGCCGGTACCGTGGCCACGATTGTTACCTATCCTTTGGATCTCGTGCGAACGCGCTTGAGCGTGCAGACCCTACCCGGACAAGGCGCAATCTACGCCGCGCGCTATCGGGGCATGTGGCACTGCCTTGCTTCTATCTACCGCGAAGAGGGATTCCTGGCACTGTACAAGGGAATGGGTGTGTCCATTTTGGTAAGTGCTTCCTCTTACGTGCACATGCCAGACGCACGCGACTCATGCTACATCTTTGCCTTTCGCTCAGGGCGTGGCTCCATACGTCGCCATCAATTTTGCCTCCTATGAGACTCTGAAACAATTTTTCAAGAATGACGACAGCGAGACTCATGCCATGGACGGGCTCATCATGGGCGGTCTATCTGGCACTGCCGCCGTCACGCTCACCTACCCAAGTGACGTGCTGCGACGGAGGATGATGATGCAAGGTACGTTGTTATTCTCGCGTCGTGTAACTCATTCACTTATTCGATTGCGTCTGTGCTCAGGTATTGGTGGAGCCGAGAATCTGTACAATGGAATCTGGGACGCGTGCGCTAAGGTGTGGAAGGCAGAGGGCGTGGCTGGCTTCTACCGTGGCCTCATCCCGTACGACACACCTACCGCTTCATTTATCATCAAGTGTGGGTTGGCTAACTGCTTTCTCTCAGGTGCTATCTAAAAGTAGTGCCTGCCGCTGCCATTGGCTGGGCCTGCATTGAGACGCTGCAGAAGATGGAGCGCAACTTCATCGCCGCAACCAACTGATGCCGCACACAAGACCGTTGCCACTGCCGCTCCGACTTCGTTTTGTACACCACTTGTAGTCTCACCAATAATGCAGCTTATTTATTTTCTCTCATGCCGAGATCTCAGTTCGAGGAATGGTCGTTCGCCACCAACTTGCCTTTCAGCACTCCACGGATCTTGTCTTTGCCCCGATGGGGCACACCACCTCTGACCGGGCCTGTACCATGGGCCGTACCAGGCCTCACTCCTGCAAACTCACCACGGCCAAACCGACCCTGACGCGGTGCTCGCAACCCAGATCATCCCGAAATTTCGACCGAAGCGCGAAAAATCAGGTTTGTTATCAGCGAGTTTCTGGCGGTCCTCTAACCCACCTCCACATCACACCACCACAGCAATTGCGCCTCTACGCCTCTTCTTTATAAGCAGGCAGTTCTCGATAAGTAAGCTAAGTTACACAACATCCAACCACACTACCCATCAGTCACGACCACACCCCTCTAGCATCCAAAAGGTACCTCCCTTGTCCTTAGCGCTGTTCGCAATTTGCTGTGCACTGAAAAGACAGGGATTGTACAGAATGGCCTCTACTCCCAACCGCCCCATCAACCCCGCAGTCGACAGCCAGGGCAACCCAGTCCCTTTGCCCTCGATCCACTCTGGCGCGCCTGAAGACCTGCGTGCCCCTGCAGCTGTCGTTCACGATGCGCCGATTGTGCAGAAGCATGTCGTGCATGAGCATCCCGTTGTCGTTCATCATGAGCATCATGTCCAGCCAGTGATCCACGAGACTGAGCGCCATGTTCAGCCGATCCACAAGACGGAGGTCACCACCGAGCGCCCGGTCGTGCACAAGGAGACGGTCATTGAGGAGCCCGCCCGCATGGAGACGGCAGCCACCACACTAGGCACTACGGCTGGCACCGGTCACGGAGCTCACCACGCTACCCTCGGCCAGAAGCTCAAGGGCACGATGAAGGAAGTGCAGGGCAGTCTCACTCATAACCCCGCCAAGAAGGAGGAAGGACGTCTGCTCAAGCATGGCATCGCCGGCTCAAGGGGCATCGCCGGCACAAGGGGCATCGCCGGCACAAGCAGCAGTGCCGGCACCTCGCACCACTAAATGCTTCCCCCTCTTCCTGTTTAGCGATCGCCCTTTTTCAACTGAAATCAGTTAGCTTGCACATGTGAGCTGACTACTTTTCTCAAACGCCTTGCCCACACCTGACCCTTCCTCCTTCATTCTTCTTCTTCTTCTTCTTCTCTTACTTCCCGTGAGCTGCAGATCACTCTTGGTGCGCAGTCATCTACCTCGGTTGTCTGACTGCTTGAGACGTCCAGTAAATACCAGGATTGGCACGATGGCCTTATTAATTGGGGGCAGGGGTGGGGCACTCAAGAGTTCTTCTTCTTCATCGTAGCTCAACCCGGGCTTGGGGTCTTTCCATCCATCCAGGAAAACGAGGACCACCACTTCATACCTCACTTGCGTGTGTTTCCCTGGGACGAGTCCGACTGAAGAGGTGATATCGACATCAAGAAGGGAAGGGAAGGGAAATGAGCGGGGAGCAGGAGAAGGGGTTCAAGGCCTGGGCCGATAGCAAAGGCATCTCATTCGGGCCACGGAAGGCCAAGACCAAGGACGGCTACGCCACCCTCTCCAAGGGCGATGCCAAGGGCCTCCGCGCCAGGTTCGAACAATTCGCCCGCGTTTCGGATCCTCAGGGCCAGGGAGGACCCTCATCTTCGAACCCTCCATCTTCATCTCCATTAACTGCGTCACCTCCATCTGCCGCCTCCCTATTTCCTGACGCTTCCGAAAATGAAAAAATTTGCGTCAATGGAGCCGCGAGCAGAGGCAATGATGAAAATGGAAATGGACGACACGAGAGCAACGAGGAGCGGCTGGCCGGGCTGGTGAAGCTGCTGGCCGAACAGCCGTCGAAGATGGCGTCGCTGGTGGAGGTGGACCAGGCCCTTAACGTGATCGTCTTCCATCTCCAGAGCGTCCTCACCATTCCTGATAATCCCGAGGATGAGGTGGCTCTTCCCGTCCACGACGATGACGCCTGGAAGATTAAAAGGTTGTGGTATCCTCCTTGCTCACATTTAAATGGGAAAAGGGTTTATATGTTTTATTGTTCTTTTTTTTGATTGTTTTATGAATACTTATTTATGGTATTTCATTTCCTTGTAACTTTTATTGTAAATTTTTTCATTTGAAATAATTAATGAAAGTGTGAAGTGTGGAAGGGGGAATTGGGGTGTACGAGTTCCTGGGCCTGCAAGAGGACACCGAACAGACGACCACGTTGTTGGTCCTGCGCGATCGCGAGCGGCTGACTCCTGAGCTCCTCAACCTGACCATCGCCAAGCTGCAGGAGCTCCAGCAATCCATCTCGGACACTCTGGGTAGGAATCCGCTGATGCTCGTCCTCCGGCCTTGCTGTGCTCTGTATCGATCTGACCGCTGCGTTCATCATGGTCGTCTTTATCTTTAGGAANNCCTGCCGTATCAGGACCTTCGTCTCGGTAGCTCCAGAGAGACCCCAGCCTCAAGCCCATCCCTTCGATTTCCCGTTGCTGTTGCTGAGATGAAAGGGCGACGTAGGACAATGGAAGACTACGTCATGATCTGGTATGTCCGATTCCACAATGTTGTACTCACCACGGCAGTATCTCAACTTTGGCATTACAGGGGCAACTTCCGGGGACGACAGGGTGAGGACTACTTTTCGCTGTTCGACGGACACGGAGGCAGCGATGCTTCTCTTTTTGCTTGCGAGAATCTTCATTTTCAGGTACTAAACCTACGTCTTTCGGCCTATCTTCTTATTTCCTGAGCCATGTTCTCTGTAGATTTGGAAGCATATGAACCGAAAGCGTATCGAGGAGGGATCGGACCCTTCCGAAGATGAGGACAAGGTCAAGCAGATTATCCGCGATGCTTACCTTGGTAACCTTCTTCGCACGTTTCCTGCATAAGCTTTGGCTAAGCTTGTATGTACACAGAAACGCATGACTTAATGAGGCGCAACAAGGAGTTGAATGGCAAGAAAATCAAGGGAGGCACCACAGTTGTGACCGCACTCATCATAGAATCCCTGATGTACATAGCTCATGTCGGTGACTCGCGGGCAGTGCTCTATGCAATTGAAGAAAGCGAAGAGGTATGACTGAGGTGCCATTCTTTCGGCGGTTATAGTCCGTATTAATCATCTTGGGCTATTTGCAAAGGTATGGAGGCGAAAGACAGTCAACGCGAGTGACTCTGCTTCTAGAGACACGCTTATCGGGAGACGGCAGACGGATCCAGTAGAGAAATCTGTTGACGACACCAATGAAGCGGCCTACACACCGGATGATGATACAACGGAGGTCATCCAGCCAAGAAAGCGAAAGGTTACACGCGTGCGAACAGTGGGCCTTACGACCGATCACAAGCCCAACGATGAGAATGAGAGGAAACGAATTGAAGAAGTTGGCGGACTTGTCATCTTTAGCAAGATGGATGGCGTTCCTCGACTGAACGGCAAGATTGCCGTGTCGCGAAGCTTGGGTGACCTGCATGACCCCAACGTTGATGGCTACATGAGCCAAGAACCAGACTTCAACGTTGTCAATCTCGCCGAGGTGGCCAAGAGTGTACGTACGCCGCTCCTTGTCGATTCTTGGTCAGGCCCTCTAAGTCTCGTGGTCTGTGATGGTTCAGACTTCGGACAAAGTGGTCAAATCACTTATATTGGTGCTTGCCTGCGACGGATTGTGGGATAAGCTCAGCAATCAACAAGTGGGCGAGATCATCATGGAAAAGACTCGCAATGAAGCTGATCTCTACTGCATAGCCGAGACATTGATGAAAAAGTCCTACGATGAGGGCAGCACAGACAACATCTCCGTCGTCGTCATCGACCTCTCCTGTTTCTGCTCATCTTCCTCCTGAACTCGGCCCCATTCTTCTTCTCATCCTCCGATACGACCGAAATGGCCGGCAGATGCATTGTGGCCTTAAACGCTGCTGACGGACTCTGAGTCGGTCGGCATATGAATCTCTCGCTACTGTGACCGGCCGGGCCAGTCGGCATCTCCGTCACACCACAAGGAGCCTCCTCCTCCCAATCAAGAGGACTCTGGTCCCATCATCTCATATTTATTATCTCTCTATCCCACCACATGTTTCGCAGTACCAGTACGATAGCACATCCTCGTTTTGCGTTCTCCCTACACACTCTTCATCGGGAAGTTGTGAGCATCGACGAAGAAGAGGAAGGCTGCGCAGAGGAGGAAACGGCGGTTGCATCTTCGGTGAGGAAGGAGGTGGGCAGCGTCCCGAGCTGGTGGTGACGAGAGAATTGTGGAGTGATTTCACCTCCGTAGCAGCCGAAGTCCAACCGTTGCGTGCACAGTTTGGCGTCAGCGTATTGGCGGCCTAGGCGTCAGCCGATCACTGGTATTACAGCGACCTTGAAGTGGAAGAGCGTTCAACCTTTCTGGTTTAACTACGTAGGTGTGTACCTTACCTTCCCCGCAGCACTGCCGGGTTCCGGTGCCGGAGGTGAAGAAGAAGAAGAGGAAGAAGAAGGAGGGAAGGAAGATGGGGCTGGAGGTCTGTGAGGCCGAGCTGACGACCACCCAGTCGGAGTGGTCGAACATAGTGGCACTGGTGGCGTCGGTGATCTCCATGTTCGGCGCATCGTACATGCTGCTATCGTACTTCCTGTTCAGTACCCGCAAGAACCCCCTCTCAAAGCTGGTGGCCTGGCTGGCCTTTGCCGACTACATGGTGGCGATCAACAACATCACCAAACTCTCAATCATCTTCGCGAATCCCGCCTGGTACCCGTGGCCCCTCTGCCTTGGCTTTCGGATTCACTTCCAACTCACTGCCGGTACCTCCTCCGCTCAAAGTTACTATTTTATATTTATATTTATCGTTGTATTACTTTCTTATATTTTTGTATTATTACTTTCTTTAAAAACAAATATTTCTTTGTTTCCGAAACATTATAATGAATTCTTACTTTATATAAAATTGATGTGCAGGCGCTACCTGTGGGTACACGACGTGCATTGCCTTTTTCCTGTGGCGGTCACTTTGGTTTCATCGCACTCGTACGTTGGCTCTTGAAGTCTTGTCATCAGACATTCGGATTTGGCTAACTCTTAGTGTGCGGGGTCATGCAGGGGTGAGGCGTTGGGAATGGTATTGCTTCCACGCAGTGACCTGGGGCGTACCACTGGGCTGCGTGGTGGGCCTTGTAGGAGGCGATCTGATCGAGCAATCGCCTGACCTTCATCTTTGCTTCCCCAAGAAGCCGTGGCACTTCATCCTCTGGTACGCTTGCATGTGCAGGCAGCTGTTGATTGATTCTCCCAATTGTCCAGTACAGCTTATTGACACTCTTTTGTTGATAATGATGAAAGGTTTGCGCCAGTCCTGGCCTGCTTCCTGCTCAATCTACTCTTCTACGTGTTGATCATCTTCCGTATTCAGAAGCTCAAACATGAGCAAAAGGCCTTCCTCCATGCTACCCAATACCAAGAGATGATGAGCAAGATGTCCAAAGTGATCCTTCGATTCTCGTTCTACCTTTTGGTCTTCTTCATCTGCTGGGTCTTTGATGTTGTCACCTACTTGATAAGCGGTGTCAAATCCTCCTGCAAAATCTTCATCCTTGTTATCCTCTACTCATTCCTGCTCAACCTGCAAGTACGCTACCTGACCTATTAATTGTTCCTCGATCATTATTCACCAACCGATGACACGACGTTTCCAGGGTGGACTGAACTTCCTTGTGTATGGAGCCACAAACGATAGCATCTTTCGACGATTCACGACTCGATCAAACCTTTTTCACTCAGTTGGAGAATTCTTGCTCTCTCCTCTTCTGATCTTCCCCGCCTTCGCGCTCTACTTCCGAAAGGTAATGCACGCACGAAAGTCCAAGGCTTCTCGACGAGCTATGCTGGCGATGCCCGACCCGCGGCTTCCTAGTTCCACCCATTCCTCAGCTTGTACCTCGTCTCCGCTTGTTTTCACCTTTCATCCACTTTCGGCTCACATGCGTCGTGTGTATGCGCAGATTCATCACGAGAAAACACAGAGGAGGCCCCAAGCGCAGCTGAAAGCGGTGAAGAAGATGGAGTATTGGAAGAGAACGATTTCGAGGACAACCATAGCAACATGATGAGCGCCTTCTTGCGCGGCGGCAATCCGGCCACGCCTCCCGTCAGCCTCACCTACTCTGAACGCTCGCCCCTCGTTCGCAGCTGGCGGGTGAATGATGACGAGGACGCTCCCCTTCAGTCGCCATAAGCTTTCCCGTTACTCAATTTATTTATTATCAGCTCCTGTACAACTCAGCGAGCTCTTCGCGTAAGCGCACGCGAGAGTCATCTCGGACCTGAAGATAGCATTTCATCAGGCGCGAGTTATCGCCACCGACGACACGAATAAATAGTGAAATAAATAAGACCGCAATCTATCAGATCATGCGTGAGGGCAAGCGTGCGGGCGGATCGTAAGTGACGCTAAAGCATCCGCTCAATGTCCCGCGCACCTCACCTTGACGTAGAAGGGGAACGCAGAAAGGAGAGGACGTGAAGCCGTTGGACAGATGAAGGGGGATCACACCTTGCCCTGTGGAGAAACACTTGAGTAACACGCAAGCGAGCGGAAGGTACATGCGGTGACCGTACCCATCAGTTCGTCCTCCAGAGTGATATTCCTACTGTAGACAGCGACAAGAATGTATCGCAACCATTCTCGTCCAGCAACACGCGTGCGGATGATAGGTATTTCGTGTCTTCTCCACACTGGGTCTACAGTCTAGAATACATGATCAGCATTCAGCAAAATCCATACCCAGGAATGACTTAATACCTTGAAAGCCACAGAAGTTGAAGGTACACCATCTTCAATGAAGGGGGCAGAGAACGCGATGTAGGGATTGACCGATCCTCGTGAGTCTTGAAGAGGTAGTCCCTATGGAGAAACAGATTGGTGAATGACTGCTCAGCTTATGTAACTCTACGTCTGCGCACCTTGATTTGTAAGGAGGTGAATACTAGCTCTGCGTATTTGTTCTTCTTGACAGTATTCTGCGTAATGAGATACTCAATCGAAAAGAGTGAGCTTACGGGTGGATATAGTCTAATGGGACAAAGCTGTCAAGCTTGGGTCGTAATGAGCAACAGACGAAAGTGGTACCCAGCATTGAACGAAGACGCATATTCAATATGTTCAAGAGGGCAACCCGGAAGGCTTGCATAGAGAACGCGAGTATCCCAAATCTGATGAGTAATTGGATCAATTCCTAGAATCTTTTTTCAGATCTTGCGTATGCGTCCGTACCTGCTTCGTGGTTTGTTCGCAAGAGTCCGATAGAGGAAGACGGATGCCGTCACCAGCAAACAGGCTATTGGTGGGTCCGATTGTAGCATTGCCGAGCACGAACAAGTAGTCAAAGGAGCAGATCACTTCTCTGTCCTTATGCTTAATACGCAGGCTCGCAAGAAGGCTCTTGAGCTTGTCTGCTTGCTGTTGTAGAGCTTGTGCGTTGCTTAATCGTCGACCAGGCGGTGTGGAGCGGGAGCCGCGACGTTCTCCCGGTCGTCTGAGCTCTCCTTCGAACTCGGCATCAGCGTCTCTAAATTTTTCCCAGTCTCGATAGTCTCGATCAGCAGAGCTGTTACGTCTACTGGAGGGCGATCGCGAGGGCGAGCAGATAGGAGAAATAGATGGGGAACATGAAGGTGACCATTGGTGCTCCTCACGAGGAAAGAATGCATGAAGGAAACATAACGACGTGTCGCCAATCTTGAAACTGAGCCCTGCAAGTGGTTCAAAACGTTACTTCTACTAACTTCTGTTATCAGTGATGTGATCAATGACGCACCAATCGCCCTAGGAATACTATCTTTCGCGAGTTGTAAGGCATTTTCGACGGAAGGGTAGACAGAGAACTGTAACGTGGGAAGTCCAGTGAGATCTAAGCAAATACAAGCGGATACAGGAAGACTGTACTGTGATCTCACTGATCCGCTTGCGATGCTCTTTACGAGCAAGGACCAGGAGGTGCAGCGAAAGGAAGCTAATCGTTATGACTCGAAAGAAGTTCCATCCGTCAGAGTCTACCAACTTTTCTACTTGTTCGAACCACTGGTTATTCGCATTCACTTGTGGTACGTTATTAGAACTCTGATCCAAGTCCTTAGTGCTTCCCTGCAACACAATCAAAAACGTTTAGCACAGAAGCGATGAAGACAAGACGCGCGGATGTAACTTGTAGGCCAACAACGTAGAGATCATGCTTGAAACCTACGGGTAACCAGGTATCCAGTGCGGGCAGTTGGTCTGAAACACGTGAGCTCTCGCCTGTCAATGGTTACCATTAACTCTGTGATCAACATTCCAAAACACGTCATGGATCTTACCAACGCGCCACGCCCCAACAAAGAGTGCAAGCCGTTCCTTGAGTGGCCGGCTCAACCATAGCCCATCCTGTGCCAGGTGTCAGAATACACTACTTGCTCTCCTCACTGTCAGGGACAGGGACAGGGACAGGGACATGCCTCTGCTTCATCAGCCGCTTGCACGGGGCCTGCGCTCTCTTGCTCCTCCTTCAGCTGCTGCTGCGATAGGGCCGAAGTACTTCCCTCGTGCTGGCGGCCATGAGGCGAGTAGAGCCAGTCATCGGAGAGACCCAGAGAGCCGTCATCGTCCCGCCTCTGGGGTTGGAAGTCTCGGTCCTCGTCGAAGACTTGTGGATCGTCGTGGTAGGTTTGATCATGGATGAGAACGTCCACGTCCGATGTGTCTGGAATCAGCAACCCGAGGATAGATTTCCAGCCAGATCCCAACACGCTACACGTGGCCATCTTGAACTCGTGCCCGTACCAAGAGACCATGCAGGACCAGGCCTTGATGGCCACGCACAGCACAAGCGCCACGGCCACCGGTATAACGGGGAAGCCGCCCCACTTCGCCGGAAAGAGCACATCGGCGAACAACGACATCTCGATCCCTTTTGCTCCACCCACCAGTACCGCCTTTCCCGCGCGACCTGACAGAGAGAGGTGGGCACACCACCTTCCTTTCGCGTCAGGGCCGCACCTCACGCGCCCACCACCGCCTGGATACTCAGCTGCAACGGTTCGTTTTTCTCATTTTCTTTTTCTCAGTCAGTCGAGGAGAAATATAAAAGAAAATAGCTTTCCTTGTTATTTTCTGAATAGAAATTTGGAGAGAAAAGGACGTCTGGACTCCGCGGAGGAAGCAAGAGAAGGAGGTAAGAGAGACCGACGCGTGTTCGGTGGTCGGCAGTCAGCATTTACCATGGCCCAGCGTTGCGTGTCGGTGGAGCAAGTGGCCCGGTTGAAGGCCGTCCTACGTCGCGACATCCGCCAACGCTTGCGCGCTCTCACTCCGGAGGTCCAGCGTGTCCAATGTACGTAAGCTGCCCGCCCTGCCTTCCTGCCCCTTCTTCCTAGGGGTGCGCACTGACTCTGTGCTGTGCGGCGCGGTCCGCTTTGTTTTATGTGTGCCAGCTCTGTGTATATGGGAGCGTTTGCGTGCCCTGCCGGTGTTCCAAAGCAGCAAGCACGTCGCGGTCTACCTCAGCGTGCCTGGCGAGGTGGACACGCGACCCATCGTGGAGCACTTGCTCAAGAGTCCTGGTACACCCACACGGCATCTCTTATCCACGTGAAGGCTGCTGGGCACGCTCGGTGCTGATGAGTGAAGAATTGCAGATAAGGTGTGCTACGTGCCGCATACGGACTCAGCCACGGGAGAGATGTTGATGCTCAGCGTGAAGTCGATGGAGGACTTGAACTCGTTCGAGTGCAACAACAAGTGGGGCATCATGGAACCTCCCGCCGCCAGCATCAAGGATCGGATAGAGGGCACGTACCCGCCACACACCACGACCGGCTGTGCTGACTCTACAAGGCAAAAATCGTAGTACTAACGATGGTAAAATCCTACAGGTACCGAAGGAGGAGGCTTGGATTTGATACTTGTCCCAGGTATCTGCACCGAGGACGCTGCCACATGTCATGCCCCGGACTGACACAAAGGGGGATGGGGGTGCTCTGACAGGTCTTGCCTTTTCTTCGAGCGGGAAACGGCTCGGGAAAGGGAAGGGGTACTACGACAAGTATATAACTCGAGCAGAGCACGCGGCCCACCTGCACGGCAGGCCGCGACCATATCTGAGTACGCTACATCCTGTCCTCCTATTTGGGGTGTGTCAGGTGGGCCGATCACTAACAACAACATGTTGTGTTGTTCTGGCACACACAAGTTGGATTAGGGTTTGCTGAGCAAATGGAAGAGGACGTGCCCGTGCTGCCACACGATCGGACGGTCGACATGGTGCTGACGAGTGGAGACGTGGACGCGGGCAACTTGGCTGACTCGTAAAGGTGTCAGCTGTGGCGCCTGCCATCTCTCGTAAGGGCCACAGTTTGAGTGGTGCTATCGGTGGGACTCATGAACGCACACAGGCAGATGCCCTTTCGCAGTACTGTGGAATGTCGCTTGGCCAGAGTGCTGCCCAGGCAGAAGAACAAGCCATTGCCGTTTCCCTGGCCTTCCTACAAGGCAAGAGCAGCGAAAACCACCGACCAACGCTGTAGCGCCAATTTAGGCGTCTACCCTAATCGGCGGTGTGCGGTGGAGGACCTCCTTTCTCGGAAGACGGCAATATCCGGACATTCGTGTATTTCCGGAAGCGCGCATCCTAGAATAATCCTGGAAGTTCTCTCCCTCCGTGCGTTTTCGCCTGCTTCTCCTTCACGAAACAGGCTGAATTTCCGCCGAAAGGCCAGGACGCAGATTGGCCAATGCGCCGTGGTCACGTTGCTGCTTTTTCTGTTTCTCGGTCCACGTGTCGGTCTGTGTAGCCGACAAGGGGGGAGGTAGCGCACCTAGAAAAGGCACCGCCGTGGTCGCTTCCCTTTCTTCTCAGCCTCCAGCCGCCCGTAGAGCTAGCCGCCGTCGTGCCGCCCCCAAGGGAGGACTGTACCGCCATGTACTCGCTATGAAGGTCGTGTAGAGCGACGCGTCTCTCCAATATTCCCTACCCCAACCACTACTACTACCCTTTGCCCTCAACGCGCTCGCCGAGCTAGCCGAGAACACACACACGACCTTCAGTAGCGAGACAAGCTTAGAGACTACTACTTTTCGAAGGACCACCTACCCCCAACCCCAAGTATAGCAACCACAGAGGATGATCGAACGCCTACCCGACACATAAACCCACACACACATAGAGAGAGAAGAGAGAATTCAAATCCCTCCACAGAACCTCATCCCTCCCTACTACCACCTACTACGAAGATTACGAAGGACACAACATCAGAAGAGAGAGCATAAGAGGAGAAATCACCACCCACCCATACTCAACCCATCGAGGTGGTGCGGTCCAACCCGTGTTTAGTATTGTAGAAAGCCCTTCTCCTCCTCCTCCCTCTTCCTCCTCTTCCTTCTTCCTTCTTCTTCTACTTCTTCTCCCTCTACTGCCTTCCCTTTCGTCTTCTGTACAGTCCTTCACCACCCATACCCCACACATCACAACATCCCAAATCCCAGACCCTGATCTGAACCGACGCGGACGACGATGAGCTCTCCAGTCGGGACCACCACTACTACCACTCGCATGCACGTCAAGCTGCTCGACCAGCTCAACCTTCCCTTCGCGGCGTCGCTCGTGCTCAACGATGACTTTGTCGAGGTTGTCCTC
>CDEZ01021146.1:0-30496 GCA_000826365.1 Acanthamoeba royreba
CATATGTCTGCGGGCCAACAACCATGGATGCGCACACGGTCGCCACCACTTCCTGGCGGCGGCGGCGGTGGCGGTGGTGGTGAAGGCATCCCGTTGCAGCCGTCCGGACCGGCGTTCGGCGGCGGCGGCGGCGGCGGTGGCGGTGGTGGCGGCGGCGGCGGTGGCGGCGGCGGCGACACGCGGGCCGAGGTCGGGCTGCCGGCGGCGCAGCGGCCAGAGGCCTTTTTGGTGTTCAGTCTGGTGGCGCTGGAGACGAAGGTGTTGGTGCAGGCGACGTCGCCGCTGATTCCGCCGTCGGAGGTGGAAGAGCGGAAGGACGCGCTCAAGTGCGGGCAGCTGACGGAGAAGATGCTGGAGAAGATCAGTGGGCAGCTCAAGAACAACCACATGAAGACGCTCAACACGGCGGCGTACTCGTTCCACTACATCATGGAGGACGGTCTCATCTTCATCTGTGCGGCGCACCCAGAGTTTGAGCAGAAGATAGCCTTTGGATTCCTGCGGGACATCAAGGAACGATTCCTCCGACGGTTCGATGCGGACCGGGTGAAGGCGGCGCAGGCGTACGAGCTGACGGAGGAGTTCCAGCACACGCTGGAGAAGAAGATGGTGTACTACTCGACCGAGAGCACGGAGAAGATCGTCGAGGTCATGCGCAAGCTGGATCGAGTCAAGCAGACGATGAAGGAGACGATCGACCGCGCCATTCGCCGCGGCGAGGACCTGTCCGAGCTGGCGTGGAAGGCCAAGACCATGGAGGACGCCGGCCAGAGCTTCAAGATTGTCGCCGCCGAGACCAAGCGCAAGTACTGCTGGCTCAACTTCAAGACTTCCATGGCCTTTGCCCTCGTACGCATCAACTGATCGACATTCATCATCATCAAGACTGTTGTTGATCTCTTGATTGTTCTTCCACTTGCAGGTGGTGGCACTCTGTATACTGGCGGTCATCTGGATCATCGGCAGCATAGCGTGCGGAGGAATGACTTGGAGTGCGTGCCGAGGCAGCAGCACGAGCACGAGCGCGGAATCCGTTTCCGCCTCTTCCACCACTTGAGGCTTTCCTCTCATTTTCTCTCTCCTCCTCTCTTCCCTATCTTCTACATAACGTTCCTTTCCTCCCAGCCATCTGTGATAGAGCGCCAACCACATAACATGCTTGTTTTTAGTGATGACCCTACGCCTACGACAAAGTCCATTGAACATCGCCTCCCTCAGTGCAGCCACCGTGCGGGTAATTCCTTGATCTTCTCTCTGTGTGTGACTACTGCAAGCAGGCAAGAGAGCAACTCCGAATGCAACCTCCGGTTGGCTTCAGGTTGATCTCGAAGGCACATTCAATGTTGCGCCCGACGGTATGATGCTACGTTGATTGGTGAGAGAGCACTGACTCTGGCGCTACATCAGTGTGCGATCCCACATTGGGACATGTGACCAGTGTCATTCAGTACATATGATACATGTATCCGGAGAGATCTCCAATCCCGTACATTAGCGGGGAATAATATGAAAACTCTGAGACAACCTTGGCAGGCCTCACTGGGCTCTCTGTGCCATTGGTGCGATCGATCCCCAGGCGTATCCTCATTGGTTGCTTCTTCCCATTATTGGTGTGGAAGAAGGAGAAGGCGCCGTGCGCATCGCATGTCGGGTTCGACTTTGCCACTCATACTGTTTTATCTTACTGTCTCTCTCTTAGCACACAACGCACCACAGCCATGTATTCTGCGGCCATGCTCTCAACAACCCTCTGCGGGCTTCTCCTGGCTATTACCATCGCCGGCCTACAGACCGAAGCCTCGAAGCTCACACCGGATAGGGTATGGTCATCCCTCACGGTGATGAACGTAACCAATCCTATGGACTTTGAAGCCGTTGGCGATGGCGTCACGGATGACTCGCAGGTACGCTATCGATGTGGGACATTCCTGCTCAGGTCAAGCTGATGACGAGTGATGTTGTTGTTGTGCAGGCGCTGGGCAAAGCTGTGAGCGCGTTGGGCAACCACGGCGGCATCGTGTATCTCCCCAAGGGCCGATCCTTCCTCAAGAATCGTGTCCTTACGATCAAGAATTCCCACATCAAGTTCTGGAGTCCCAACCAGCAGGCCGAGATCTACGGAGCGGTGCCCAACTTGAACACGCAGGCCATCAGCTTCGCGAACGTTGAGTGGGGCGGGCTGTTCGGACTCAGGCTGCGCTCCAATGCTACCGCACGTGGCGGATCGGCTCCAGGAGGTAGATACGATCACTTCATCCAGTGGTACAACTCCTCCAATCTCGAAGCCTGTGGGGTTGAGATCAACGGTACCTCTCTGATATGTGTTACCCTCTTCTGAGTATCCTGCCGCTGATGGATGATGAGCTTAGGTTCGCAAGGCGTGGGCATCTTCATGGAACACTGTAACCATACATTCATTGAGGGCAATGCCATCAAGTGGACGTGGGCCGATCACATCCACCACACGGCGGCCTCCGTTTGGTCGTGGGTATGGGGCAATCGTTTGATGAACGGACCTCCGAGGTACACTTTCTCGCAAGCTTTGCTGCGTCCTCTCTTCCTTCTCAGCTCATTCATGGTATTCTGCCCATTAGCGGTGGCGATGATGGCGTAGCTTCTGTCACCTACGGCGTCAACAGCACCCGTAACTCTGATATGGAGTGGTGGAACAACATCAAGATCGGCGTGCCCCAGGCGTTTGCTCGGGGCTATGCTGTGGTGGGTGGGAACAGGATCTTCATCCATCACAACTGGGCATTGAATACGAGCGGAGCTGGGGTCTACATTGCCGCCGAGGGGTCCTACAATACCGCTGGGGACAACAACATCACCGTCGATCACAACTGGCTGTACCAAGTGGCGTTGAGCGGTGGACAGACCTCCATCATGTGTTGGGGCGGAAACGGAGAACAGGCGATGGTGGAGAACGTCAACTTTACCAACAATGTCGCAGTAAGCAAGGTCGGTGCATTCCACAACTTCGCCAACACATCGAACATCATCAACGCCAACTTGTCCACCAACTTCTCAGACCTCCCGCAGCCCATCCCGACGCCGGACGACATCTACCCCAAGGATAGTAGCCTTCTTCGTACGCGCGACACCTGGTTCGTCGGTGAATCCTTCCGCAATGGCCTCTACCGCATCCACGTTCGTGTCTCGCCATCAAATGAGTCTGCATTCGAGCAGCGCTTTGAGTACGTCGCGCAAGGAACAGTCAGCGCCATCAGCAAGCTTGTCCACCAGCAACTCACTGTGAACGAGAGCCAGAGCGTCTGTGTGGTGGCGCACAGGAACGACACAAGCACGCCGGGTACAGCCTACGTTGTGGTCCTAAGCTCACTCCCGCTCGCCATCGATCCAGCCACTGGTATCAAGGGTATCTCGTTCGAAGCATTGCGCGCTGGCGATCTGAGTGGCAATCTCTCCTGGCTGTGGACTCTTCTGGACGATCCGAAGGCTGAGGATGGCTCGCAGTGTCTTTACGCTGATAGTTCCAACGACTCGGGCGCAAGCCAGCTGAGCTCATCACTCCTTCTTCAACTGATGTCTGGTCTGTCCCTCCTTTACTCTGTTGCTTGGCAATGAATGACTAAGAATGGATTGAGTGCTGTGATTGTCTTCATCATGGTCTGAGTGGTCGGTCCGTGTGCTCACAGCTACAAATGATCCACCAAGCAGCACAGGTTATGGCCAGTCACTCAGCCGTTGCGCCATACGTCCACGTGATTAAGAGCATCACCATTCGCGGCTATCATGGCTTCGATCTTGTCGTGAAGTGACTTAGGCAAGTTAGCGATGCGCAGCATCTTCAATCTCGACCCGCAGGCCAGAACTAGGGTGGGCAAACTCTTGATCAACTTGTCCGCTTCCCGGTCAGGCAACCCCTGCGCGGATCCTGCGAAGCGTAGTACTAGCTGGCAGAGAGAGCGGTGGGACGGTAAGGCTCCGATGAGTTGCATCAATAGTATCTCACATGGAATTCCTGATCATCATTACGTTAGCCAGGCACAACGCGTGTCGGAGTCATCAAGGGTGAGACAAGTGCATACTGAGATATTTGGACTTGAGCTCCACGTTGAGCGTGCGCAACCTGGGGTTGTGCTCTACAGCAAAGACACAGTGAGTTCTCCACAAGCAAATCGCTCATCTACTCGAGGTGGGAGTACCTAAGTTCGACAGGATGCCGTCAAGCCGAGTCTGATCGTGCACACCGTTAAAAGAGAGACGCTTGAGTCGGCTCCTTGTTGCGATGAGGTGCATTGCGTGCACTACTGCATCGGTTCGTTCTCCTGTTCTCGGGTGGCCGTAGTCCCATATGGTCAATTCACGCAGAGACGGAGCTCCGTTGACAAAGAGGCGCGCCAGTGTTGACCATGGTTCGTGTATGCTGCGCCTAAAGGTGCTGAAATCGAGCTTGTTCACAACTCCCAGAGCAGCTTGCCTTAGATTCTCCAGGTGTGGCTGACTGCCGGACTCGTTAGTGGTCAAGTCGATCGAGAGAGGAATCAAGCAGACCAAAGGTACCTCTTGAGTTGATCAGAATCTTGAATGAACTCAAGTTGAGGTGAGTTGTTGATGAGATGACACAGCTTGCTGTACAGCAAGGAAGGCTCTGTCGGATGCTCATCCAACGAGTAGCCCACCTGCTCGCCGCACCGGGTACAGTAGATAGTCATCTGGCCGCGCTTGGGATTCTTCGGGAGCACGCTCCCAATGTTGAGGTAGAGCACTTGAACATCGACATTGTACTTCAGCACCAACGCATCAGGCACTGTGTCGCTGTAGTACACAAATGTGCAGTTCTCTTGCGTGTACTGATCAGGTTCGCAGCCCGTAAAGCCGAAAACGAACAAGTCCTTCCCTTCTTCCTCCCTATAGGAGTTAAAACCTTGGGCAGGGTGCCCCGGGTTGAGTTGGCAGAGGGAGTGCTCCATGCGGTACTTCACCTTCCAACTTCCCAGCGCCGGACTGATGCGCTCGCACTGCACCGCAGGCACCCACCGTGAGAACTGCTCTTGGTACTTGGAGCGCCAGAGGGTCTCGTCACCAGCCAGTTGTCGCCATCGTCTGCACACCTGACAAACATCATCATGAGTCCACCCGATTGTCAACTGAGGAAGGACAATCGAGTTGAGAACCAGAGGTACGGTGGAGGCCAGGTCTATTGCGGGCAGATACCCCAGCACTACCAGCACCTCTTCATCCGCAAGCTGCTCCATTCGTTTCTCATTGTTTAATTTGCACTGAGTTTTAAATTCTCTTAAATGTGGCGCAGAGGAAAAGGAAGTGTCATCACCCAAGGGTGATCGCTTACAGCAACACAGCGTCGAGGTAGGTCGGCACTGGTTGGATATTGTACATGTGTAGTAGGTGAGTGTAAGTTGAGCACATAGTTCATAGCCGCTGAGTGCAGCAACAAGATTCCACCACCATTCATCACAGCCATCCTCCGCCTTCAACCGTGGTGATTGCGGAATGTCGTGCACAAGTAGTAGTGAGTCGCCGTCCCTGCGTACAGCAGCAATAACAAGTGGGAATGAGTACACTGCTCTTCATTCGATTGGAACCGAGATGGTGGACTGGAGCACTCGCTGATAGAGATGATCGGGCAGCACGAGCCTGGCCTTGGTGAGACAAAACTCAAAGTCACGCGCAATGTAGGCAGCACACAGCTCCACCAGGGACCTCACCACGCGCCGATTCCGTTGAGGTCGTTGTAGCAGCCACGTCGTCGTCATCAATGTTGTCGTACCCTCATCCCCGTTCTCGTCAATGTCCAACTCCTGCTGCTGCTGTGCTGCTCCTTCATCATGTTAGTTTCATCAATTTGAATTTCATATTTGGAATATTCAATAAAAACAAAAAAATAATAATTTAAATTAATATTTTAATAATTATAAATAATTGTAGAAAAAGGGAGCCTACCTGGTCGCTTCCATAGCTCGGGAGGAAGATGCCATTTGCTAAGGAGGTCGTAAGGAGCCGCCATGTTACAAAAACAATACAAGAAATTAAAGTTCAAAATAGGAAAACGATCTATTTGAGGAAAACGAAATGCGTTTCGCAATTTATTTCGAAATTTTCAGCAACTACAAACGGACCCACTTGCCGATGCGGCCAGAGCGGTAAGTCGCGAGGAAGAAGGAAGTGTCATCACCCAACGACACACTCAACAGGTCGTGTTGGTCAGGGAGCGTCCATGCTGGCGTGGATGAATCGGTGAAGCTGTCCAAGGCGACGATTGCACCGCTGATCTCCTCCTTGATCAGCGCCCAACGCTCGTAGATGGCCTGTTGAGCAAGAAGGATTCCATCAGGATCTGCAAATGGGAGAAGGAACAGATGGTACTCTGGTGGTGGATGAAGTGCGTACAAGGAAGTAGCTGGTAGACGACTTGTCTTTTGGTAACAGATTGAAGTGGAGCGTTACGGCGTTGTCCTTGGGATCGATGCAAGTCAGCCACGCCTGCGCGCCCGAAGTGGTCGTCTGCGTGGTGCATATCCGCCCTTGTCCGGTCGATTCGTCCCACGCCATGCCTACGAACTGGAACACGATCCTGTCGTGCGTGTGCCCGCTCCAGTCCATCACCCAACGGAATCGCTCCTTGCCATCGGTGATGGAGTAGCCAGAAAGCTCAGTCACTGTAGGAGCGCGGAATGTGTCGTTGGCGACGATGACAAGATCCTCCACGGGACTGTTCACTGAGACGCGCGCCAGACGATCCAGATGGTTTATGCTCCACAGAGGCTTGAGAGTCTTCGCCTCCAGACACTGCAGCGTAACAGCGAAACGAATGTTGTTTCCGAACTTGAAGTACGTCTGAATCATCATTCCTCGATGCTCGGCAGGGAAGACTCCCGGAGAGATGACGGACAGAAGCGAACCGGTGAATGTCAGGTTGGCAGCTGGTGCAGCGAGGGAGTAGTGAGGAGGCTGAAACCGGAGCAGGTGAATGTTACTCATCGACTGCGCCACGTAGAGGTAACCCCAACGACTGAGCTGTGCTGTGTTGGAATCCCCGGTCACGTCCAGCTTACGGTCCACCATAACTTCTCCTGTCTGTACGAATAGGAGTTAAATAATAGAGTGATTGTCCCAGAATGGGGCATGCGTGTTACCTTGGCGTGGAGCACTGAGAAACCACGACCCATTGGTGGTGTGGTGCTAAAGTAGTCGACTACGACGGCATCGGTACCAAGAGGCGCGGCACGAACGAAGGGAATCCCCAGAGTGGCACCTGCATTTGTATGATGGCCTGTGTAGTTCCACAGCAGGCTGCCGTCGGCCAGTGCGAGTCCTGCCACGCCGACCTGGGAATGATCTCCCGGCAGGAGGGCAGTGAACACGGGAGCTGCGCTGTCTATACGCGCGTCGAGCTTGGGCGGCCGGTCAGGTGACACCCCAGGAAGCGGCGTGCTTGTCCACTGCAGCCGTAACGGAGCTGATAGCGAGAATGGCTTGTTCCTTTCCGCGAGGCCGCCTGTGATGAAGACAGCGAAGAGGAAGCTAGAGAAGAAGGTGTGAAAGACGTAAGACGGTCGCATGGTGCAGCTGATGATGATCAAGGCGTACGAAGGAACTTAGATATCAGTAAATCCGCCAACCACTCAAAACATTCCGTCTCGGCTTCCTCCGATCCAGTCCCGTTTGCTCCCATTCTGCCTGGTGAAATGAGGACTTCTTCTTTTGCGGAATCAGCTCAGATATTTAAAATTCCTTGGAAAAAGTACCTTTTTCTGTTTTCTTGTTATTTCTTCTTTGTTTTCTTCTTGCACATGAAGGTTGCTCGGCCGACATTGAAGAACACCTTCGAGTGCTGTGGCCGGTTCCGTTGTAGTCGCCTGCCCACATGCGCGCCGGTGGTGGCAGTAGTGTTGCAGCACCGCTCGCTGCACACGAGTCAAGGAGTGCGGCCTGCCGGCCAAGAAGAGGACAGTCGTGCGCACCAACCGGTGGTGGTGCTTGACGATGGCGGAGATGGGTCGGTGGTGACATACGAGCGGCACTTCTTGTCGCCGACTGATTGTCACCGTCTCATGCGTCTCATGATGCCGCCGGAGGCTGTGCGTGAAGCTGATGGTGCTGATTCTACGCTGGATAATGACGATGAGTTGCTGAATGTGAGTCGAACTGGGGCAGCGGATAACGAAGATCTTCATGTTGTGTGGGAGCAAGATGTGCTGCGACCGTACTCGCTGCGCGCACGCACCGCGGCGTTGGCACGAAGCGAGATGCGCCGACGAGAACGAGAAGAGCTGGTGACATCCACTTCGTCAACCACACGCCAACTCGATGAAGCGCAGGATACAACGAAGTTGATGACCAGGCGGAGGGTGTGTGCGTTCGGTGATGTTGGTACATTCATACCACTCAAGTCTTTCAGGCTGCTTCATCAGCTGATGATCAAAAACCTCTTCGCAGGAGTGCGGTATGCGTACACCAACATCACGCGCGAGGGGAAGGGCTGGCCGCCGTTCCTCGCTCAGCTTAAGGAATGGGTAGAGGCTCGCGCTCAGCAACAACTGAACTTCGTCTTCTGCAACTATTACGCTGACGAGAACGACTACATTGGATGGTAGGCAAAGATCAATAAGCACGATAGAATATCAGAGGTCATTGACAAAAAAGGGTGGGGTACCAGGCACCAGGATAAGGAAGAGGCTATCGTGAAGCGCTCAACGATTGCAACTGTCTCGCTGGGAGCCACCCGACGTTTCTGTCTCCGTCACGACAAGACCAAGCACATCACGCAAGTAATGCTTGAAGATGGAAGCTTGTTGTTGATGAAGGGATGCACGCAGGAGCGCTACCGACATTCGCTTCCCCGCGTACCGACTTCTTGCGGACCTCGAATCAGCCTCACGTTCCGCCTCCTTCATGCCATATCTTCCTAGTGTAACACACACATATGACGCTTATGGAACCGAGCTGTTTAGCATTCACATTCCTTCTAACATGCCCAGGCTCTTGAAGAGGAAAGCGTGATCGAAGGCCACCTCTTTGAGGTTATTGTATCGGCCGCCCTCTCCACCGTGACCTGTAGTGTCGCTCACCTTTAGGAGCACTAGGCGTTTGTCCTCGTCAGAGTTGGCTAGCCCTGATGAAATGAAGTGGGTTAGTGCTCACCCATACGAAATAGATCTATCGCGTAGATGGCTGCTCACCTGTCGTACTGTTGGCCTCGGCCTCGGCTCGCTGAAGAGCGCGCAGCTTGGCCACGTACTTAGTTGGACTCCAAAACGGTACACGATTGTCCAGGGTGGAGGTGGTAACGAGCATGGACGGGAACTTGGTGTAGCTGCATCATAGTAGCTCGCCGGTAAGAAAGGCGTATGAGAACAGGCACTAAAATTCATGATCCTACCTTCGAGGATTGTTGGCCTCTTCATTCGCATCCAGGTTGATGTATGGATCATAGGATTTGATGCAATCATAGATCTCGCGGCTTACATTCGGATTACCTGCGTAGAGAGTGGCTTAGAATGCTCATCGAATATTCATAAAACCGTGTAGCCGTACCCCACTCGTCGTACTCATGAACGGTGAGAGGGAGTGACTCATTCGTCATGGCCGCCAGGGGATTGAGGAATGGCACGCCCATGATTACAGCCCTGAAAAGGTCCGGTCGCATATTCACTGCGGCTCCTAGAACGCCAGGTCCGAGTGAGCAAAACCCAAGATAGTGTGAGCGAGCTACGTGCGATAACGGTACCAACCAACAGACCACCAGCCGAAGATCCCTTTGCTACAAGTTTCTTGGGCGAGGTATACCCGTTCTTGATCAGGTATTCGGCACACGAAATGAAGTCACGGAAGCTATTATGCTTGTTCAATTGGCTGCCTTGTCGGTACCACTCACGCCCCAGTTCACCGCCGCCCCTGCGAGTCAGAGTAAGAGAGTAGCTCACAGGCACAGCGTAGCTCAGTACCTGACATGAGCCAGCGCAATAACCCATCCGCGATTGAGCAGAGGAATGTGATGTTCCCGGAAATCAGCTTCGAGCGGCTGACCGTAAGCTCCATA
Organism: Acanthamoeba royreba; assembly: GCA_000826365.1. Lineage (NCBI taxonomy): Eukaryota > Discosea > Longamoebia > Acanthamoebidae > Acanthamoeba > Acanthamoeba royreba. The sequence goes on from CDEZ01021146.1 coordinate 10,028, forward strand.
GCCTAGCATCAATGCTGGATTGCTGTTACATTCAACGTAGTAACGTATGAGACACTTAATTGACGGGCCATTACGAAGATTATGCGCACTTAGATGAAAGCGGGATTCCCTTCTTATGGACCAGTGTAAGTGGAATGACGGTGCTGTCATGTGCGCTTACTGTGACCCGTTGGCATTCAAATAAGTCGGGATTGAAATCTGTAGGCCGAATTAGCTCCGATATGACGTGAAGAATCAACGTCTACGTACCGAGAGCATCCCTAGATCGTAGAAGTCGGAATTCGTGAGTGTGTATATCGAAGTCATATACCCGTTCCGGAGTGAGAGGTGAGGCGTAAGAGAGACGAAAGCGCGTTGCGTAGAAATTCTGAAACAGAAGGTAAGATAGACATGAGTGACCTCAATTACCTCACTTTTGCATAATGTCGAAGATCTTGTCGAGATTCCCCTCATTTCCCTATTCTGTGAACGTACCCCGTTGCCGCCAGGATGCAGCGTACAGATCCGTTCGGGTAGCGGCACCATGTGCGTCATCTGGCTGTCTAACTCCACAACGCGGACCTGTGGCAGGCCAGCCGACCTCTCATAACTGAACATGCATATCCAAATAAGGTAAGATATTGCCCTATTGACGATATGTTGCGTATGCTGTGGATGAGAGATTTCCTCCAATTTGCACTTCTTGTGTGCACCTTTCGAGGTGCAACGTAGTGATGATACGAAAGAGAATTCCAGGGGAGGAACGCTAAGCTTCAGGAGAGGTACGAGAGATGCGCACCAGACGATATGGGAGGCGAAGACATCAACGTCCTCAATCTGAGTTCCTGGGGCTGGTGTGAGCACGGCCTGCCACTGGTCACGTCCGCATCCGACCTTGGACTCAGGAACGCGCATGATGGCGTATTCCTTCGTATGGGTACTCACGTTTGTGATAATGTAGAAGTCCTCCTAAAGATAAAAATCAACACGTTATTCAATTGCACCAATGAAACTTCTTCCTAATGCCTGCAAGTGATTTGATTTGCTTCTGGGTGGCAATCGAAGCGGTACTCAAAGCGGAAGAGGGGAAAGTAAGTTGGGAGCAAACGTACCCCCCGATGGTCGATGTAGTACTCGAGCCCCGGCTCGCGGGGGTGGATGAGAATGGGGGTAGCAAACGGCTGATCTGTTGGGATGACACGCACTTCAGAGGTAGTCTTGGCGTTGGACATGACGGTGATGAACTTCTGTATCATTCACAAACGAAGAACGTAAGTTTAGATGATGCTTTGCAAGAAATCAAGAAGATTGATTGTCCGAGAAGGGATTGACCTTGTCTTTGGTGCGGTCTACATGAAGGAAGAACGCATGATCCTTCTCCTCGTAGAGCAGCTCATCTTCTGTAATGGGCGTTCCCAGTACATGTCGATAGAGCTAGATAATCAAGAGGAGAGTTTAGATGAACAACGGGCGGTTATTCATGATGAATACAAGGAATGTTGATGTCGATATTTGAGGGATACCTTAAAAGGGCGGTTTAAGTGATCCGGAACAGTGTAGTAGAGGATCTTGCCATCCGCAGCCCACTCCACGCTCACGACATTCGGGATGGTCTCGCTCTGTTCATGCCGAAGAAGATGACAGATGAATTGAGAAGTTAGGTAAGCAGTGGTATACCCTTCCTTATCGGGGTAATGGAGAAAAGGCCCGTAAACAGGGATGGTACATACAGTGAGACGAGCTCCCGTCGTGAGATCCTTGATGTGCACGGCAAAGGAGTCCTCCCCGGTAGTATCCATGGTGAAGGCCAGCATTCGATTATCCGACGACACCTTCAGCAAGTTAATGCAGATGTATGGATGGGATTCCGCTTCTTTGTTCTGATCCACCAGCACCTGCACTCAATGGGCGGAATTAAGTCCGAATGGCGCTTGCGTAGTGCATCCATAGAGGAAAGACAAGAACCTCTTCTGGTGCATCTGGAGAATCGGCCTTACGACGGCAGTAGACAGGAAACTGGCCGTCCTTCACTAAGCGAATGTAATAGAGATAGCCGTCGATCTCCTCTGGAACCTTAGAAAATACGCCTCATTCCAATGAGTGCTCTAGATCGCAAAGCAACCCTCGAATCATGTACCGTATCCTCTGGTTCAACACGTCTCACCATTTCCTGTAGGAGCCATAGTCTTGAACTCATGAGTGGTCCACATTCGCCACAAGCACGCATCGCATTATCTGGAGTGATGTGCGTACCTCGTATAGAAGCCGCTGCACACGCTGTGTATCCTTCATCATCTTGGTGGTGTATCTGGATTTCATACAATTGTAGCTTACCATCAGGACTGAGGACACCTCAGGAAGGAAACCTCAGGTAGATCGTACTTGTTCTCCTCTTCAAGATAGGGACGCGCCGTACGCTCAGCGTCGGCCGACTCAAGCCAAGCATACGCGTCTTGTTCCTATTCAGTAGGATATCGTTAAGCAGCATGCACCACGATGAACACAAGGTGGCATCAAATGGCATTTCGCACCTCCAGCCCATGAGCGCGGCGGACGGTCTCCGGCTTGTGCGGCCACACTGGCGCGGTGTCCTTGCCGTCCTCACGGTTGCCTCTTCTCCTTTTCCTACATTAGCGTAAAAATGTAATAATAATAAATAATAAATAATAAATAATAATAATAATAATAATAAGCAATAATAATAATAATAATAATAATAATAATAGGAGATAAAAGGATGCTTACGTATAAAAAATATAATATTATATTATACGTACCCTCCCCGGAGCCAGGAGAACAGTCCACCAGAACGTAGTGGTGAATGATGCGTGCACCCCATTGGGCTGTGCCGCGGCCACGAAGACTGCGCCATGTAGCGCGAAGATGAAAAAAATCGTGGGGCGGAGATGTTCAGCCATCGTCGGTCACCATGATAGGAGGCGCTACTCGAGTAGGAAAATCGGCGTAGGAACGACGGCAGCCGCCCGCTACACGCAGAAGGGCCCACCACACCAGCCGACCTCATCAATTTTATTTTTCCAAGTCTTCAGTTGGCGCCAAAAAGATTTTGAGCGAAAACTCGCCGGAATCGGCTGTTTCACCATACACAAGCAAAACGTGAAACAGACATGTAGCGCCCCGACCACGGGTTACACAGTCCTATGTGTTTCTATATGGAAGTTTTTACGCACATGAAGATCCGATGCTTTTAAGGATGTGGCCATATAAGCGAAATTGATACAGAGTAAGAGTCACCAGAACACTGCGAAAGGAAGGAGGAGACAATTTGCCAGATTGCCTCCATCAGTTTACGACTTCAAAGCGACCCGATCTACCCGACTAAGTCCGGCTATGCGAAATGGAGGCGAAACAATGCCGTTAAAAACGCCGAACGAACAGTGGCGACTGAGAACGTTGAATTGCACAGGAAGGAAAGTCTATCTACAAGAGTAAAGAGGGAGGAGAGGATGGCCTGCGCGTGGCTTCACTCCAAGAGGCCAAGGGTTGATTCAGGGCAGAGTCCGAGCTCGGAGCAGCAGTGCTGGAGGCTCTCGGCGCCGCACGAGATAGTCAAGTCGAACTCCATGGGGTAGAAGTTCCCAGTAAAGTTGGTGTCGGAGAGGTTGGCGTAGGAGGACGACGCGGATGACTCGGTTGGTGAAGCTGTAAAAGGAACCTCTCCAGCGGTGAGGATGTGGGTAAGGTCGGGAGCCTCGAGTAAGTAGTCGTCGATAGTGCTGGAGTCCTCCACATCGCCAGTGGGGATGAAGTCGTCCGGCTTCTTTGGCTCTTCATCAGGCACCAGGAGAGGGACGTAGATAAGCTTGAAGCCTGCCGGCACAGGCCTGTTGTCCCGCCATATGCTGAAGGCTTGGTCCAGCGCTCCAGCGTCCAGCAACTCCTCTGTAACTGTCTCTTGAGGGCTCGAGCCGCAGAGGAAGGGAGTCGTTGGTCGGGATGACCCTGTTGGTAGATCCAATGGGGAAGACGACGGTGGCAGAGGCGAGCTGCATCCTAACTCTTGAATGCGTAGTTGTCGTAGGAGCTCCTCCTCTTCCTGTTCAGACTCAGACTTGAAGCCCAGCGTAGGGCTATCGATGCCGTGGTAACGCTGCTGCTGGCTGTCTCCAGGAGAGCGAATGAAAGGAAGGAAGAGTGGAGAGCTATCGTCGCCCTCAAGTTTGATATCCGAGCCTGACGCTCGGCGAGGTCGCTTCACTTCGCGGCTGTGAGTCGATCGAGAGGCTGAGCCGTTCTTGGGAGGACCCTTGTCGCCGTGCCACGAGAAGTCGGGATGCTCCTGCATGAAGCGTGCATGAATGGCCTCGGCTTCCCTGGTGTAGGGTTCCTTCTCCTCTTCGGTCATTGACTTCCACTTGAGGCCGAGAAGCTTGCTCACTTGTTGGTTGTTCAGCTTGCCGTGCTCTTGGAGAAGGAGAGCTCGATAGTCCCGCGCGAAGAGGAGGAAGCTGTTGATTGGTCTCTTCAGGCGTCCGTCATCCTTCCTAACACGCTTGCGTCTCTGAGTGCGTCGTTCGCCACGAGCTTCCTGGGAACTCAGGCCCAAGCTTGTGAGGAGGAGGTGTTCTTCGAGGCTAGTGCTACACGATGTGGTTGTGTCGTCGTATGAGCCTAAGCGTCCCTGCATTGGACAGTCAGCCTGGCGAGGAGTGTACATGTGAGGGACACTGGGTGTGCTCGACTTGATGTTGGTGTTGATGGGTTAGGGTTATGTGGCAGATGTGAGTGTAGTAGAAGAATGGGCATCCTACCGCTCGAATACTTAGGCTCAGGATTCTTATCCATAATCACTCGCGATATGCAACGATGCGGCCCTGTGAAACTTCGGTCATGTGGTGCAACTGCCGAAGACTTAACAACAATTTCCTAGTAAGGCAATGGTTCCAACCTAAACTTTGTTTGAAGAGCTACACGTGTTGCGTCGCGATCGTCGCGTACTTAGCGTTTAGTTTCCTCGGTCCTCAACGTTTAGCAGTTCGCGCGACGCTTCTCTCGTAAAAAAGGTGCCTCGGTCGAAAAGAAAACCAGCGCCGGGGCCGCATCGGCGAATTGTTTTTCTGTCGACGGAGCAACGTGGAAATTTAGGAAACTGGAGGAATTTCAGATAGGTGGGCAAGGCAACGATTCCCTTTTGTAGCCGAAAGCATCCTAATCTGATGCGTGAGAGAGATGGTACGATACCTGCGTTTGTACCTTTTTATGAGAAGGGTAGCTCCTACTTGGGACGCCTCCGTGTAGGAGCTACAAAAATGTGGCGAGATTTTGGCTACCTCGTGTAATTTCGTACATTTTTTATTTCAATCTATTCAATATCTCCTCGCATATCCATGGCACATGGATGAAGGAGGACGCACATCGAGGAGATCCTTGTTCGATATATAACGCGTAGTTTGATTTCCTTCTCCTCGGTAACCCGAGAGAACGCTGGAGATTCGATTTTTTTTGGAATGGATGTTTTGGATTTTTGTAGTAGTATTATACTTGAAGATATCTTTTAAAATATTGTAAAAGTAGAAAGTAATATTAAATAAATCGATTTAGATTGATGTACATCCATTAAAGAATGCTTTGCGTTCGTCTTCGTTTTTTGATCCTTTTTTTTTGATGATGTTACCGAGCAGGCTCAACCACCGCTTCAGTATGCCGTGGCGATGCCCTACGTGACGCAGCACAGCGGGCGGCCCGGTCTCCCGGCGGTCTATAACCCGGCCACAGCTTACTTTGGAGGAGCGTCGCCTTACCCTCATCCAGCGCAGCTGCATGCCTATCCGCACGCGTACCACAGTGCTCCTAGCTCGCCTGCACCAGTACCAGCGACGGTACGCGGGCAAACGCTTTTACAAGGTGATGCGACCGCGAGTGCGCATTGCTCATGACACTTTATGTTGTTGTTGGCGATGATATAGCAGAAGGAAGTGGTGACGGTGAAGGAGGGAGCCATCTACCTCAACGATAGCAACGGCTGGAAGAAGCTTTTCAGTTGCCTCAGGTCCGACGGTACGTTGGAGTTCTACGAGAAGCAAGATAAGAAGGAGCAGGAGAAATTGGTATCAGAGCTCCTTATCTCCATCATGTGCGAGTGTCCTCTAAACACGTTTGGGACGTAGGTGACACTCACAGCAAGCACTGTTGTTGAGTCCGAAGACGGATACGTCGCCGTAGACGTTCCAGGAAAATCTAAGTTCTTCCTCAATGCTATTAATCAGAACGTACTCAAGGAGTGGCTTGCTGCTCTCAACGATGTGATCAGATCGAAGAAGGTGATTATCAAACGAATCAACTTGATCTGGACGAACTGCTAAGCCTTCTTTGTTTTTCTTATAGGAAATACATTATCAGTATACGGCCTACCAATATCACCCAATGGCGCCCACCGCACAGCCGCAAGCGCCCATGGCTATGGCCCCTGTATCTTATGCCTCGTCGGGCGCTCCCACTTCTCCTGCTATGCCTCCAAGTAACCTCGGAAATCAAGCTCAAGTTCCAGTTCCACCCCTCCCAGCACACATACAAAACACACGCAATACACGAAGCCCACCCGTAGCTGGACTCAAAATGGGCGAAAAGAGAGATACAGCAGCTGATGCGCCTCAACTTTCCGCCCCACTATCGGATCCCTTGCCTTCGGCTAGCCTGCCCGTTCCACACATTACTCGTCGCTCCAGCCTGGGCAAGGACTCCAAGCAAATACCCTCTGCTTACGCAGCTCTCACTTCGACTGCCAGTACATGTTTCTCCGTAATCTTTGCTTCAAGTTGCTCACTTATTCTTTGCAGCAAGTGCAGATGATGGCGTTACTGTGCATCTTGGGTCGCCAAGATCACAAGAGAAACCATCCGTATCTGCAGAGAATGAAATAGCTCAACTTAAGGAGGAGGTAGAGAAGCTTCGTATGGCTAATCTCGAGCTCAGTCGAAAGTTGGAGCAAGCACGAAAAGAGGCTAATGCTGGAGGTACACGTTTCAAGTCGATGCCTTCCATAGGGTTTTATTCTGATTTGTCATTCTATCAGCACCACGTGCGTCAGCAGCCTCAGAACTCATATCCAAGGCTGCAGGGGACTATCTAGCTCCAGAAATGGGGATTAACGTAGACGTAAAACGAGGTACCACTGAACCTATCTTTGCTTGTTAAGTATTCCCTTGATTGCTAACAATGGAGATAGATGTGGTGGAATTTCATGAGCGGCTCGGGGGTGGTGGAAGTGGCGCCAATGTATTCCGATGCACTATCAAAGGGTACGCTTTACTCGAACTGTACTTTTATCCGTTATGCTGATGTACTCCCTGCATAGGTTTTCTTTTGCTGCTAAGGTCATGGACCTTACTTATGCTCAAGCGGCGGACATTGAACCCATGATGAAAGAGATAGCAATCATGACTGGGCTACAGCATGACAATATTGTTCGCTACATTGGCAGTGACTGTAATATGGCCAAGAAGGAAGTACGAATTGAAATGCACCATTTTTTGGACTCTGCTTAACTGAAACGTTTCCGCAGGTGCGGCTCTTTATTGAGCTCTATTCAGGCACATTGCGAGATGTGATCGAGAGTCGATCAGCCCAGGGGCGACGCCTCACCAAGCGCGAGATCGTCGACTGGTCCTTCCAAGTAGCCAAGGGATTGCACTATCTTCACTCGAAAAATATCATCCATCGTGATTTGAAGGTACTAAGCGCTCAGTCATCCTCATGGAGAGATATACCTCAGAATGACATAAATCCTGCAGAGTGATAACATATTTGTAACGTGGGACGGACAAAAGAACCCAAAGAGCATGCACATTGGTGACTTTGATGTATCTAAGCTGGTGGCAAAGGGGAATATGTCCTTCACCAGAAATATTGGCACACGTACAATTCCCTTCTTCATTTGTCCTTTTTCATTGGTATTTATACTTGATTTATACCAGCGGGCTTCATCGCACCCGAAATCATGAGCCAAGCTGATTCCAAGGCTGGACCACCTACGGGTTTGAGACAGACAGTACCTGCCTGCTGCTACTGGACTTGTTGCAGTTTGGACCTCACTAACGTATTCTTGATCAGTATGGTCATTTGGAATGCTGCTTTATGAGCTCCTTACCTTGAAGCGACCTTACTTTGATGTGGCGCCCCTTCAGGTATGTACCGGCAACCAGCCCATCACAGTCAGTGATGCAAGCTAAGTACTTTCCACATAGGTATCTGAGACAAACGCACAAGGTGTACGACCAACACTACCTGCTGAAGTTGATGAAGTAGAATTCAAGGTGGGTTCTAGAAAAGCCCTTTATATGTAAATCACTCACACAAAACTTTGTTGCAGGACTTGATCAAGCTCTTCAAGCAGTGTACCAACAAAAAGTCGGCCCAGCGCCCCACCAGCAAGAAGCTCATCAGCTCGCTCAGCAAGATCTGAACATTGGTCTGGTTCAACCTTGCATAGTATTGACTCTTGCCCTTTTCTTGAGGATGGGTGCATGTCTTTCGAGGCTTGGGCTGCCTCCTTCTGTTCCACCTTCTCCTTTTGTATGTATTTGGTTATTTCGCAAACGCGTTTTCAAAAAATGAAACGAAAACTTTCAACTCCGTAGCTCCGATTGGAAAATAGCATTCGTGACCGAGAAAACGGAAGCAAACCACGAATATTACAAAAGATTGATTTGGAAATAAAGGGAGAGGAAGATGGGTAACTTCGGGTCGGTCGTGTGGTCTACCAAGAACAATGAAGATGTCCGGTACTTGCTGCACCACTCTCTGCCCAGATAAATCAAATAAAAATAGGAAATAATTTTTTTCATCTGCCGCATGATTTATTTATTTTTGAGGTTATATTAATTGGCACTTATTTTTTCCTGATAAGAATAAAATAGGAAAATTTGATCTAAATTTATTTGGTGGCACAGGTACTCGATGGCCATCATAGCGGGGTTCTACGTGGTGGGCTTCGGCTTGCTGCTGCTCGTGATGCAGCTCCTCTCTGCCGTCATACCGGACAAGTGGTATCGCAACTTGTTTTGGTTTGAAGGTAACCTAACCTCTCCACTCTCATCAACCAGATGTGTGCTGATGACGATGGGAGCTGACCTGCATTCCTCTTCTTCTTCTTCTTGTGTTGCATCGTGATGTGTTGGAATCGGTGTTGTTGATGATGATGGTGATGATGCAGATCGATTAAATTACTACTTTACACGAAAGAAGATACGCGGCGATCGACCACTGGCCATCTACTATGTACGTTGCATACATGAATGAATGCACACTGATGAAATACAACATGTTGATGTGGAAGCGAAGTGACCTCATTCAGTTGGCTCTTCTATGTGACAGGAAATACTCGCCATTGTGGCTGCGTTGATCTCGTGTGGTATATTTATCTACCTCACCGTCGAGGTCTGCTTGGACAATCTGGACGTATTCGCTGAAGCGTGGGTTATCTACATTGAGCTGGCTCTGAGCATCATCGCTGTGGGCGATTACATCTTACTGTTCTTCCTTGCTGAAACCAAGTATGCTCACTCAGTCACTGCTGCGACACATGCGTGTTTCAAGTCCATTCTTACCTCTACGTTCGTGCTTGTGGACAGGATGGGCTACATCATGCATCCGCTTGCCCTCTGTGATTTGGTGTCGGCGCTTCCCGGCTTGGTTGCCCCAGCGATAGGGCGGTTTCTCTACGCCTTTCAATTCCTGCGCTTTCTTCGTGTTCTTCGTGCGTTCTTGCTGCTCGATAGCTACGGATTCACCCCACGAATCTGGATATACAAGACCAACGCGCTCTTTATGGTACATTCCTCTTCCTGCCTTCAGTGATTTGAGGTGCATTCGATCGGAATGAACTGCATCCGGCTGACATCATGATGCAGAGACTTGTCACACTTGCCTGTGCATTTGTATGCTTCGTATTCGTGATGGCGGGCTTCATGTGGATTTCGGAGAACTCCATTCAAAACAGCGAGGGTCAGCTGGAAACGTTCCTCGATGCTGTCTACCTTATTGTTGTGGTATCTTATCGTCAGCACCTTCATTGCTCTGCATCCTCCCTGCCCCGCACTTAACTTGGTTCCTCTTCTTCACAAGACAATATCGACAGTCGGTTATGGAGACTTCTCAGCCAAGACCTACATTGGTAAGGTGGCGATTATATTGATCATCATTGTAGCGATTGCACTGGTACCATTTGTGATCTCAATCATTATCGATGCCATCAACACATACTCCGGTATGTCTCTGGTCTGGATGCGCACGAAACGCTAACCTATGCGTCTACGTTCAGCCAATCGACGATATAGCGCTTCACGCAGCCACCCTTTTGTAACCTTCTGTGGTGGAACCTGTACGTATCCTCCGCCAATTCTATACATCGTCTGGTCACCTCTAATCGATCCCACTTCATTCCTGCTCCTTCAGCAAAGTTGGTCAACTTTGCAAGAGAGTTCTTTAACGAGGTACGCCAACGCGCGACTATTCTAACGTGGATTCATCGTTAACGCATTCTCTATCATCGTAGGAACGGGATAAATACATTCGATCACATGTCGTGGTGCTTACTCCTGGCGAGCTGCCCAACGCAGTGCAAGGCTTTGTGAAGTTGCCCTTCTACCGCCGAAAGCTACGGATTTATACCGGAGAACTCACTGTACAGCGTCAACCACCGCACTCCTAGCTTGATCACTCTCATCTAACAATGCGCAACGGGTAGTCGCGTTACCATCTAGCCAGGCTGAGCCTTCACAAGTCGCAAGCCTGTTTCATTCTCCCTGCGGAAAGGCATGAAACAGTGGAAGAGGAGGATAAAGGTACGTGTTGTTAAAGATATCTTGGAATCCTCTAACTCCTGCTCACGTCCTCGCAGAGGCCATCTTGACTGCGATTGCAGTCAAGTCGGGTTATCCTCAAACTAAAGTTTTCGGCTTGGTCTTCGACACTGCAAGCCGCGAACTCATGGAGGAAGTTGGCGTGGAGGTGTGTCTCGCGATGGACGAAATCAAGATGGTGCGGCCAAGAGCCTAATAATGGTGTCAAGCTCTTGACTTATCGTACCCATTTGATGAACTTGTTTGATCAGGCAATGCTGGCACAAAACTGCCTGTGCCCCGGACTGAGCACGTTGTTAGGTAATCTTCTGCATGGGTACCAGTGGGAGAAAGGATTCACGGATTCCTGGCAGAGGAAATACGGTACGCATGCCTGAGCCATCACTCCCATCATCCTCTTCTTTGTACGCTTGTGGGCTAACAAACAACAGCATTTGGTTCGGAGCACCAGCTGTATGCTGAGCCCCTCCCGGATTGTCTGGTGGGATGTGCATTCTCCGAAGCAGCACTGGTACGGTCGTCATAGCCCCGAAGATCAGATGACGATGACCCGCTAAAGGCGCATGTTGTAATGCAGGTGGTATATCAGTACACGAATGGCGAAGTATTGCTGGTCGGTGTCAAGGGCGGCAGCATGTGGGCGCACAGGTAACGGCGAGCCTCCCTTTTGGCTTTTCGTGTCGGCATCGCTGAGAGAGACTAACAACTTGTATAGAAAGCAGTTGCTCTTGAATCCGCAACCACGATACAAGTTGATGAGCGGTGATACTGTGTTTGCCATTGCTCGCCGACATATGCACCTCAAGGAAATCCGCAAGCTCACGCCCGAGATTGTTCGTATCTGCCGTCACGGTAAGTCGTTCTCGCCAACCTTCACCGGTAATGATCATTCTGATTCCGTTCCTATTGCAGAGGTCAAGGATACGCTGCGTAACTTGAAGGAGGACGGCAGCGAGGAAGTGACAGAAAGCCAGTCATCAAGCACTGTGGTGGATGCAACTGTTGATCAGACGTACGATTCCATGGAGAGAGGTCAGTTCCCAACTCGCACAACTTCTCCCTCTGCTACCCAGCGCCGGCGGAAGATTCCTGTATCACGATCACCGGTGCGTTACATTGTTTCGGTTGATTCTGGCGAACAGTTATCTCACTTCATCAGCAGGAAACGAGAAGTTTGCTGATGGTGGCAGGTCATGCGGACAAGACCATGCTTATGTCCCTTATCGAAGAGGAAGAGACCGTAACCAAGTCCTTCGCTCGACTCCCTGAGACGACGAACTCTCATCGTACTCCAGGGGAGGAGGAAGAAGGCCAGCAAACGAATCAATCCAAGACCAAAGGCAAGACAGTCAGAATTGTAGAAGCTGGAGAAGACCACCATCAAGCAGACGACACTGGAGTAACACTGGAACAACATATCGAGGAACAACAGGAGACAAGTAAGGAGAAGGATGACAAGCTGTCGTCGTCAAGCAATAGCGATCTGCACCAGTCCAGGAAAAAGAAACGCCTCCAACTGCTGAATGCCATGCTGGGTCCGAAGGTTGATCTAGAGGACGAGAAGATGCTTGCTCTGATACCTAAATCGCCTAAACCACCAATAAGCGGCTCAGTAACGTACGTCTAGCAACATTGATCGGAGTTATGATTGATGTCTGATTGCCGCTTCGCGTGTCCTTCTGCGTCTGTACAGCAATCTCTCAGCACAGCGCAAGAAGGATCTGTTGGCCCAGTCGTCGGCGCAGTTCTCCAATATCTGGCGGGATGATAACGGCAAGGCGAACAAGAACTATCGCACGCCTGACGAGGTACCCACCCTTGTGGCCGTCATTCTCCTTCTTTCCGCCTCACCGCCATTTGTCTGTGGTTTCTTTCTTCAGATTGAGACGCTCCGCTTTAGTGACATTGAGATCGTGGACGTGCGCGAGGAGATGTGGGAGGGACATATTGTGGTGTGCGGCTGTCTACGCGGTATTGATCATTTTATAGCTCCATTGCGTGAGGTACTCCGTTTTGCTTTGGGTGCATGAGGTTGTTCGCATTACTCATCGACGGAATGCAGCCACATCTACGCGCCCCAAAACGCATCGTGGTGATGGTACCGTGCAGCGAGCTCGATGACAGGCTTCATCCTCCTTCTCCACTCTTTGCAGCACTGCGTCAGTTCACCGAGGTGTACATCGTCACATATCAGGTACCGGCCCCACGTATGCATACGGGCACTTCAATAGTTCTTGGTGACTCACAATGCTCTGGCGTAGTTACCTATTTCTCGTGATGACTTCAGACGTGCGGGAGCAGAGACGGCTTCCAACGTTATAATCTTGAACCGATACTCTCTTGGGAAGGATGGCGATAAGCGCAAGTACGTGGCGGTGTTGATCCAATTCGAACTTGAGATACTTATGAACCTCATTTGTGTGCGCAGGGATGCAGACGAGATCATTATGTACAGACAGCTCTCTGGCCTCAAGCTGATGGGCACTCCCCTCATCTCGCTGGGTTCGTATTTAATGTTATAGCATTCTGGTCAGTTGCCCACGCGTTTACCTTAACTTCTCGTAGCGAGCGCATCGAGCGTCAACTTTCTGGTGAAAGCGAAATCAGAACATGAGGACGAAGACGCACGGGATAAATGGTACCGTAGCGAACTCTATGCCAGCGGAGGCGTTGTGCTCTCCGAGAACCAGGATACCATCCTTTGTCAGGTACATTCATGTACTGAGTGAGTTCATTTCATCTCAATTCCTCATCACCTATCTTCCAGGCCTTCTATACGCCCGAAGTGCTTGACTTGATCAAGTTCTTCTCCCACGGCGTCGTGTTGCAGCTCAATGTTACATCACTCACGCCCTACGCTCAGGTAAGACAGATACTTCTGCCCACGTAGCATGCAAACAAGTGTGAGGGCTCACACTTCTTTTCGGTTTGGTTTGGTTTCTTAGGGCATGTTGTACAGAGATTTCTTATTCTTAGTGCTCTCGACCACCGACTTGATACCTCTTGGCCTCTATCGAACAGAGAAGCAGATCATTACGGTATCTTCAGTTTTGATATGCTACGTCATACCTAGTGCCTAACCCCAACTTGGTTGGATCCTTCTGCAGAAAAAGCCTACTTGGGGAGTATCCGCTCTTGCCGATCTCATCCGCAAGACCGGCGACAAGTACGTTCTCCTTGAAGTTGCTGAGAAAGAGGGCTGTGCTGATATCAATCCTGTCTCCTGCACACAGGGGGGAATCCGAGGGTCTGCGATCTAGAATCAAGAATAGGAAGCAAAGGAAGCTACGCAAGACGGAAGGCTTCTCGGAGAGCGACGAACCTGCTGACGAAGGCGATGAGCAAGATGGCGCGCAATCAAGCTCTCCTCTGAGCTCCCCAAAATCTTCTGACGATAAGCGTAAGACGAAGAAGATCTCTATGGAATACACTGAAGAGCGCATCCACAAGTATGTCCTCACGCACCCTCCCTGGTACTGGCCCTTCCCCTATCTTCGTTATGGTTCTCTGCGCTTACCCAGCATCATGCTATTTAGGGATTGCCGACTGAAAGACACTGACCGGGTGTTCCTGCTGCTGGCGGACACGGAGACGTGGAAACGCATGCAAAGGCGGGATGACAGTGAAGGTACGCGCGCTGCACGAATCAAGAAAGCACACTATATCACTGATGTTTCTTCCTTTCGTAGAACCACACGAGGTCATTCATAGTGCGACGCCGGAACAACGTAAGATCATCGAACAGCAGATTCTTCAACAGTACGGCTTGTCGTCATAACAGGTGTAAGTTTGGGATCAATAGTCTTACTGGTGTTGGTGTTGGGGGGACAGGCTGAAGAAACTCTCTGCAGACGAGAAGCACACAAGACGCGAAATGAAGAAGAGCCTGAAGGAGATCGCGCGTAAGGAGAAAGAAGAAACGGAGCGGAAGGCACGCGAGCGCAAGTCCAAGTGGCGATACGCTCCTTGGCGTGCCGCTGCGACGCCCATGATCTCTCGATTACGCGAGAGCGCTAGGAGGGCAACGCGTTCTAGTGGCGGCAAGAGTGACAGCGCCTTAAGTTTAAACGACGCTATGGAGATGACTTCACTGCATGATGTGGTGGATGATCCTCACTTCGCGGAGATTGAGCAGCACGAAACTACGATAAATGTGGATGAAGGCGATACGACTGATAGTGGCGAAGAAGAAGGAGAATGTGATGTCGATGGAAACGACATGACACGATCATCATGATATATATAAACGCAAGCCTAACGTCCGCGCATTACCTGCTGTTCTTCAAGGGCTCTTAGCCTTTTTGATGATGTCAGGATCGGCAGCGTAAGCTTTGTAGAAGCAGTCAGCACACAGCGAATGCTGGACAGCCTTGCCTGCAACCTGGTACAAGCGCGCAATTCAACCTCATTGTCACACCAGAGAGGAAGCAGAAGAAGAAAGGTACAGTTTTGGAGAACGTAGCAACAGCGCTAGGAGCATTCCAAGTGTTGTGCGCCGGCGAAGCAGTGTTGGTGCAGTAGGCATAGGTCGTCGTAGTCCTTTACAAAGGTGTTGGAAATGTCAGTGACGAGCATCAAACAGAAGCAGAAGAGATCACGTGCCTTTGTGCCGCTGGCGAAACAGTAGCAGTTGGGAGCACAGCAACTACGACACCGGCGCCCAGCAACCAGCTGGTGTAAGTCAAGAGGAGGAGGGAGGATCAGACATTCTCTTCTCATTATATAGAGGAAGTGTCCATACCAATTGTCGGTGAGAAAGAAGCGGCCAAAGATCTTGTTCTCTGAATACGGCTCGATGATGTGGGGAACCTTGGCGGAGAGAGTCATCGTGAACATCGCCTTGGAACCCGAAGCGAACTTGGGGTCTACAACTTTGGCCTTGGTTTTACGGTCGACCTCCTCATGAATGGCCACCACATTCACCACGAAGGATCCACCTACATAGTTGAAGACCGGCTGGTATCCTCGATGCTGATGATCAATGTTTGTATATTAGACATGCAACGTGATTTACTATCGAGTGTGCGCAGGTCTCACGTACCACCTTGAACTTGGTCGCCGGGGGGACGGCAGGGTTGATTGACTTACCACTGAAGAGCATAACCTTAACGATGAAGCATTTCGTAGTGGTTATGTCTTCTTTGGCTGGATTGTATGCGATCCAGCCACTTCCTGTGCACTTGATCAGCATCCTCTACCGACGCTCAAGTCAAGAGCAGAAAGCATAGAGTATGGTACCATCGGCTCCTTTCTTGTGGTGCTGTGGGATAGTCTTACCCTCGGGAAGGACCAGTGTGACTAGGTACCCTGGAGGCGCAAGATTTCGTTTAATCTTGCCAGACCCAATGCCGGCGACCTACAATGTACGCAACCATCAGGTATGATGAGCTCAATACCTATAATTGTTGTGATGTGCTTTCATTATTCCTTTCTTACCTGCAACTGGGTTCTGTACTCCATTCCGTTTGGCACGGGAGATAGAGAAACATTCTGTTTGATCTTGAGTCCACCCTGCAGCACCGTGCCGAGGATGACTCCCCGCTTGCTTTGCTGCAAAGTTGATTGTTCATACATAGTGCAGAAACAAAAGCCAAGAGGAAGAAGGAAATCGTACGTAATTGAAGCTTGTATTCCACATTTTCACCACGCTCATGCGAAAAGGTTTCTTGGGTGCTCGCTTAGGCGTCTTCGCGCCGACCTTGATGATAGCCTCCCACAACGTGGGGCCCATATAGGTTAGTCGGAGATCATCGGGCCTTTCATCGCCTGAGGAACTGTGTTAGAAGACCTTCACCACCTGAGGTCAGTCTTCAAAGAGGGCAAGTACCAATCGCCACAGCTGACCTCGTGTAGAGGTTCCATCCAGTCGCAGCAGAGACCGGCACAAACAGCACATTGTCTGAGACGTCCTTTGAATCAGGAAACACAGTACCGAACAGCGGAACGAGAGAGAGGAGATATACCCAGCTTGACTTGGCGCTTAGTTAGGATATTGGATAACCTAATCTTCAGCTCGTCGAAAGTGGCTGTGTGCCAGTTCTGGTGAGATGGTTAGGGGGTTTTGCCGTTATGTAGCGAGAGCAGAATTCATGCACGCACTCGTTCGTCCATCTTGTTGATCACAACGATCGCCCACTGCATGTTGGAACCTCCGATCATGAGAGGTGCCTGTTGTTAAATTGTTTTAACTCGGTGATCACCAACCACATTTTTCAACTGAGGATTGTCCTTAGCTTAGATCCTCAGTTGAGACTTACCTCAAAGAAGGAATCAGTACGGACATAGCCAGCGTTTGGATCAGGAACTTTGTCTACCACCCATATAGCCATGTCGCTCTGCGGTACGGTTGAGCGTCAATCGTTTGGTTTTCTAGACTAGTTTAGGTATGAATTAAGCACCTGTAGAAAGCCGCGGAGAGTATTCTTGAATAAGTCACGATGACCCGGAGTGTCAATGAAGGTCACACCCAGCGGGTACGAGGAACTGAGGGCGTGCAGGTAGTTATTATCTGTTGTGATCCCTCGCTCCCTGCGCGTATGCATTCGTATTACGAATCAGTCACTAGACAAGCCGGGCCAAATGTGCGGGTCGTTGTACCGATCGATCTTGCGGCGAGAGGCTATGTAGGTGTACTTGGCATGTGCAACCTTAGGATTGAGATGGTACGCAGCCTCGGTGGCATTCCTGACGTCGGCAAGCTTGACCTCTCCTAACTATAGAGATGAACGTTAGCATTCTCCACGCTCTGTCGCACAACAAAACACCATCGATCGGTCGATCGATTGATGTAAACGAACCTGATGAAGGAGATGACCGACGAGTGTGGACTTGCCCGCTCCGCAGCTACCGAGCACACTTACATTGATATTGCGCCTGCATTCATTGAATTGTACATTCATTCACACGTGCAATCAATCAATCAGCATCAGATCAGGTATTGTGTGTCCACTTCTCTCCCACATGCGTGCGCGGGCCAGAGAGGTGTCACAGTCATGCGCGCGGTCTCTTCCAACTTTTCGTTCTTCATGAAGAAGTGACCTAACCTCACCCGCGCATGACCTGTTGCGTGAAGAAGACACACGGCCCCACAGCGTCACACAAGTACTTCTTCGTCTGTTCGTACCGGTAGTTGTGAGCGAGGCCGTGGTCCTTGGCGATGGCCCGGAACAGACGACACACGGCGCCGACGACCAAGAGGTCCTCCACGTACAGAAACGAGAACAAATGCAGCAACACCTGCACAAATATTTTAAATTCCTTTAGTTTTACCTTGTTTGTATTAAAATAACAAATTAAATAATAAAAATAGATATCTTGAAAAAGAACCTCTTCGGGCAAGTCGGCCATGCCGACCGCGTAGCCGTAACCTCCGCCACCCTGGGTAAGGCGCAACCGTGACAGCGAAGAGACTACGTAGTCACTCATGCCTCCTTTTTTGTGTCTTTAATGGTTTTATTCTTCGTCTCGTTTGATTTTGTATTTCCCCAACAACCAATAAGTAATGATTCTTTAAATTTTCCGGTTTATTTTTAACTAAAATCCAGCATATGGATGGAATTCCTTTCATTCTTAAAATTCCAAATTCTTTAGATTTTAGCTTACGACGGTGGAATGTAAAGTATGTGGTAATACAAGACCGGAAAAAAGCGATAACCCCATTTTTTTGAAGTGGAAGGAGGAGAAGGTGATGACGTCGACTGCGGAGGTGCCGTTGCTGCCCGGAACGGGGTGCGGCTGCGGCTGTCTCGATTGCCGCTGCCTCGCCCCCGCCAGTCGACCTGGGCTGTTGAAGAACAAGAAGGGGAAGGACAAGTTCGTAATCGGCGATAACTTTGGTGTCTCACATGACGAAGACGATGACACCGCGATGATGGTGGACACCTCTGGTTTTCCGTTGGAGAGGGAACTCGACCTGATGTCGTCCGCCGCCACAGCGATCCGCTGCGCCTGTTGCTGTCAACGCTGTCAACTCCCGGCTGACGACGACGATGAAGAAGACGACGATGATGATGAAGTCGACGGAGTTGGAATGGACGATGACCGAGACAGTGATGATGATGACGACGACACGAATGCGGAATTAAACGACCAAAAGAAGAAGAGTGCACGCGAGGTGGAGGTGGCGGTGTGGCCGGTGGCGTGCGGCGGCTGCGGCGCCATCGTGCGCGCAGCGGCGGAGAGGTGTCTGGAGCAGGCTGGCCTGGAGACAACCGGAGCACGTCGGCGCGCTCGAGTGCGAGTGCGGCTGACAGAGACGAGCGGCGGCGCCGTCGTGCGGATCAGGCTCTGGGGCACCGGCGCTCCGGCTGAACGCGAGGCGATGATGGAGCTGGGGCAGGTCGTGGCGAAGAACCTGATGGCGTCGGGCTTCTCTTCGGCCGAGGTTGCGGCTGTCCGCACCGCTCCCGTTTCCAGTGCTCCGGTCGGTCTTCGCTTCACGGGCAAGCGGGCATTCTTGTTCTCCGTGCAGGTCTCTCTCTCTCTTTCATCACACATGAGTGCACTTATACCATTGAAGATGAACTAACTTAGTAGCTTGATCTTAACTCATGTGCAGGGGATGACGTGTAGCAGCTGTGTGAGCATGGTGGAGATGGCCTTCTCCCGCGTCAATGGAGTGGCAGTAGTGCGAGTGAGCCTCCGTAGGAACGCAGCCATCGTGTTGGTCGATACCCATCGAAGGTTGGTCTTTGTTCACTTCATCGCCATCATGTAGATTGCATGCGCTTCGTTCGTGCTCACGAGTGAGTGCTTGTGCTGCCAAACAGGGCGGAGGACAGCGAGAAAAGCTTTGATGAAGAATCGGTGATCAAGGAACTCATCGAAGCTGCCGAAGAGTTGGGGTATACCGTGGCGCTCATCCCCGTCGCTTCGGCTGCTCCCTCTCTCGTGCGTTGTCTTGGCCGCATGGCGCGTCGCGCGCTTCGTAAGGCCCAGAAGGCCGAGAGCGCACGTGACGATGGAGAGAGTGTGGAGGAGCTCACTGGAGTGGACGGCAAGTTAGGACAGACTGATGATGGCCAGGCCTCATCAGCGATAGCCAATACGCATACGGTCTACTTCAGGGTCGAAGGCATGACGTGCGCGTCGTGTGTGGCCATGATCGAGAATGTGGTGCGCCACTTGCCAGCGGTGACCAATGTGAGCGTGAGCCTCATCACCGAGGAGGCCGAGGTGACCTACGTGCCTCACGCCTCCACCACCACGCCAGACACCATCCGCGAGGCCATGGCCGAGCTGGGCTTCACGATCAGCCCTCTGAACAAGGTCATTCAAGGACACGTCACGCTGCTCGTCCAGGGCATGCACTGCGCCTCCTGCGTGCATAAGATCGAGACGGCACTGATGAAGCATCCGGCCATCACCAATGCTTCAGTCAACGGAGTCACCAATCAGGCCAAGGTGAAGCTCCACGCCTATTGATGAGCAATCGCACGTGTGCACCTCACGTGCTAACTTGACGTGATCATGAACAGGTGGAATACGATTCAACGGTGCTGGGCGTACGAGATGTGATGACGCTCATCGAGCAGGCAGGGCCCTACGTGGTTCAGTTGGCTCCGCCCGAGGGCAACGTCGAGGCTCTCAAACGCGAGAAGGAGATACGCAAGTGGCGCTTCAACTTCCTGGCTTCCCTGGTCTTCAGCGTTCCTCTCTTATTCACCAGGTA
>CDEZ01021147.1:0-17310 GCA_000826365.1 Acanthamoeba royreba
GTCTCCTTCATCGTCTGCTTGACTCGATCCAGCTTGCGCATGACCTCGACGATCTTCTCCGTGCTCTCGGTCGAGTAGTACACCATCTTCTTCTCCAGCGTGTGCTGGAACTCCTCCGTCAGCTCGTACGCCTGCGCCGCCTTCACCCGGTCCGCATCGAACCGTCGGAGGAATCGTTCCTTGATGTCCCGCAGGAATCCAAAGGCTATCTTCTGCTCAAACTCTGGGTGCGCCGCACAGATGAAGATGAGACCGTCCTCCATGATGTAGTGGAACGAGTACGCCGCCGTGTTGAGCGTCTTCATGTGGTTGTTCTTGAGCTGCCCACTGATCTTCTCCAGCATCTTCTCCGTCAGCTGCCCGCACTTGAGCGCGTCCTTCCGCTCTTCCACCTCCGACGGCGGAATCAGCGGCGACGTCGCCTGCACCAACACCTTCGTCTCCAGCGCCACCAGACTGAACACCAAAAAGGCCTCTGGCCGCTGCGCCGCCGGCAGCCCGACCTCGGCCCGCGTGTCGCCGCCGCCGCCACCGCCGCCGCCGCCACCACCGCCACCGCCGCCGCCGCCGCCGCCGAACGCCGGTCCGGACGGCTGCAACGGGATGCCTTCACCACCACCGCCACCGCCGCCGCCGCCAGGAAGTGGTGGCGACCGTGTGCGCATCCATGGTTGTTGGCCCGCAGACATATGTAGCGAGGATTGATTATATTTTTTTTCTTTTTTCTTTTTGATTTAAAAAAGATACGAAGGAATGATTACGAAGAAGAAGAAGAAGAGGAAGATATACAAGAGGAAGAAGAAGCTAAGAGGAGGGTGCGGGCTGTCGAAGAAGAGGGAAGGGGAGGAGGTGTGGGGGCGACTTCTTCTTGTGTGTTCCACTTCTGTAGATGTCCGCAACCGAAGATGATAAATATTTGGAATATTCGAATGGAATGCAAGTTATTCATCTGAAAATGAGCGGATTTTCACAGTTTTGCGTGCAGCATTCTTAAGGCCCCGTCCTATTAACAGCTGGTGAACAAAGGACCTCCCTAAGTCAATCTTCTTTGGCTCAGTGTATGTTGGACATGCATGGCTTTCAGTCTTGTGGTGGAACCTTGATTGTGCTGGAGCAGTGCAGGTCATCATGCCACTTTTTTGATATGACCTTCTTCTGCTGCTGCTTGATTTGCTTTAAACTCACTTTTGGTAGTGAGTATGTTGCCTATCCATGTAGTTACAACATGCCAAGAGCACTGACAATATATTTTTAAAAGGCCAAGCTCAGGACAAAAGGCCAAATGTATCATTGCTTTCATCGTCAGCATTGCCACTAATATAAACCAAGCTCAACCTATTTTTGAAATTTAATGGTATGTAAAATCATATGAAGATAATGAAATGAATCCTACCATTGATATTTACAAAAAATAAGAATAAATGATACCACCTGGTAGAGTAACACAACTAGGTGCTAACAAAGAAGTAGGAAAATCAACAACTATGACATTGTAAGAAACATGCAAAACGAATAAGCTCATATTAGATTGTTCATTTCTGTATTGTTAATATAGCACCACCAATTTAAATGATGCAAACAACAAAAACAACCTGCCATTTTTTTGGAAAAGACATAAACAAATTCAAAAAAAACATAATAGGTAATGGCAAGAAATTAATTGTTAATGAAAAAGGTGATAATTGATGAAATAAAGAATAAAGATGATTATTAATGAACAAAAGAAAAAAGGGCCTATTTGCTGGTAGCCTTGAAAGTCATCTTGGATTGACAGGAGGATGTTGGAGTTGAGGAGGGCATTGTTGCAGCTGAAGAAGCTTGACTGAGTGTAGGAGTGTCATAGGTGAGGTTGCTGATTGGATTGCCAGGCAACATACTGGCTAGCTGATATGTTATATGGAATCATAGCAAGCAGCTTGTTCACATAATCATCCTACAGGCAAAAAAGATAAGTCTGTAAGAACACTATCACAGAAACAGAATAACAATGTTACATACCACTTGAGAAGCAGCATTAATGTCTGCAAAGAAAGGCTGGGCAATTCTCATGGCAGCCAAAGCCACAAAGGGCATGTCAGGCTGATAATGCACCATCAGACCTGAATAGGCCTTGAATATGTGGAGGAGGTAGCAGTAGAACAGAGGCAGCAGGGTGAGAAGAACATTGAGTGAGGAATCATTCATGTGTTGACCAGCAGAAACCAGCTTTTCAGATCTGCATGGTAGATGCAAATTAGCAAATCCACAAACAAATAGGCAACAGATCATACCTGGACAATAGTAGAACAGGGCAGCAATCTGAGTGGCCATGAGGATGGTAGCTGGTGAACTGCAGATGATGACAGAGGCAATGCAATTATGAGATATTGTTGATGTGAAGATGGTTCCTCTTAACACTTCTGCTTCAGCTGAGTGTAGGTCTCAGAGAGATAGTTGATTGGCCTCTGCCCAGCTAGCCAAGCAGTGATACTCCTGCTTAGTTATCTTGATGTCTTCTGTTGGATCCTCACCAGCATCAATTGCTTTCAGAATGGACCCTATCTTGGTTTTACACTTAGTGCCAGCACTATTGATCCATGTGATTTTACAAATGGCCTCCTTTGTTTTCTTCTTGAGTTTTGCCACTGCAATGTTGTCAGATGACTGTTTCTTCTTACTTTTCTTCTTGTTGTCAGCAGTGGATGCAGCATCATCACTCCTTATAGTCCTGGCAGATCTTGACTCTACCTTGTTGTCAGTCATCTTTTGGGATGTGCTTTTGTCCTTCCCCTTATCTTGCCCAGGATGGACTGTGGTGATGTTGGTCAATGTGATATTGTTCTTTTTTTTCACTGGCGGCTCATAGTCAGCATCATCATCATCTGCACCCATGAGCAGAGGAAGAGCAACAGGGGGGGAAAACAGATATGCACATTGAGAAGTGAGTGTGGTGGGCTTGTTAGAAGGTAATCACATCCATATCCTGGCTTATGGATTGCAATTCTGCAGGATCAACTAATGACTTGCCATGAGCAGATCTCTTTTGCTTCACTGCACATGTGTTTGAATGTGAGTAGGCATGCTTATGTAGTTGAAGAAGGGGAATGAAACATACAGCAGACCTTGTACTCTTTAGTAAATAGGACACCCTTGTCTAGTGCTGAACATAGAACTTGTTTCAACTGGCTATGGTGCATAACCTCCTTCATTTCTGGATCCTGTTGTAGCTCCAGTAATTTAGGAGTTAGTTGGTCAGCAAACCCCTGTTGATTGTGTTGGACATCATTGTCTGAGTCTGAGCAACTGCATTTACCATTGTCATTACTTGGATCATCCACAATAAACTCCTGAAGTAATTGTGGTTAGTCTCCTAAACAAAAATACTGTCTACCATGATGCATGTCACAGTAGACAAAGAAAGGCATGGTGAAGTATTTCTATTGTGTATACCATAACATGTGTCACAGTAGATAAGAAGGAAGTTTGTACCAATAACAGGAGGGTTGATTCAAGGTCATCCACAGCCTCCAAGATCTTGGTTAACTCTTTGCTCTCTTTTTCATCCATGCTGTGGTCTGGCACTGGCTGCTGTATCATGCAAGGGTTAGTCATTACTTAAAACTAGGGTAAACAACAAAATTACTCACCTCCAAGGCTGTGAGCTTTAGTTCAGTAACAAAGGATTCTGATGTAACTCCAGATGCAGCAGCTAAGTTATTGTATTTGCCCAAAGCCACAAGTGCTACAAGACTGTCCATCTTGAGTCTATCTTCTTGAGATCTTCAGATAGTGTTGAAAACTTTGCCTGGGCATCTGCATGTTGCATGGAAATCATCTCCAACAGTCAGAACTGTCCTGCATGAATGTTGATAAACTGACAAAGAGACTTTTCTCCCCATTCAACTGTTGGTGCACCTCCAGTATGACCTTTTCACAGTACTCATTGCTCATGGTTGTCCATTGAGCACCTATATACCAACACATTGTAGGAATGAGACATGGTAAACATGCAGCATTATAGAAGTACCTTTCAACCATCTCAAATTAAACGGCACATTATTATGGCAAGTGTAAAACTGTTCCAGAGCCATTCTGGTATGCAGGCATGTCTTCAGCTTGTTGTGCATGGTTTGATACTCCTTGATGATTGATTCACCCCATCCCTGATCTTGGCCTAGAGCCTTTGAAGAGGAGCCCCAATGATATCCCTATTACATGTAATGATTAATAATGCATATCAACATGAGTGTGATTGATGGAAAGCTTACCAAAAAGTTGTGAACTTAGGAGTGGAACTTCTGCCTTGTGAAGTACACCAACCAGCTTGCTGAAGTCTGTTCTCCTAATGTTGGCTTGTGGCATTGGCTCTATGGACTTTGGCACAAAGTTCATAGTGGGTAGTTTCCTTAGCTTCTTTGCTAAGCCATTTGTTTTTCATCCACTTCACCATAGGATGATTGTCATACTCCTCAGCCAATGTTAGTGCTAATGATTCTGGGATGACATCCCGGTACACATGATCAGCTGGATTCAGCACAATGGTGCCCAACGAAATCTCCCTGATGGTGGTGGTTACAGCAGCATTGTCACATGGCAGGCCCTTGCCCTCCTCCACCACTCATTGTGCCGCCTGAAGCTATTGTTGGATAATATGCCAGTGTGTAATGAGCATGATCCAAAATGGGTTAGCAAGTAAGTGCACACAGGAAGATGAGGGAGAGACACACCTTTTTTGTTTCCAGCCTTGTTAAACCAAGTCACAAAGTGCTTGAGCAAGGCCAGCATGTCAGGAGGCAACAACTTAAGAAAATCCTTTTTGGTGAGGTAGTCGAATGGTACAAAGATTTGTCATTGGACGAGTTGAGTAAACGGATGTAGCTGAGATAGAAAGTCAGTATTTGTGTTTGCAGCAATGGTGATAGTACATACTTGATAACACCTGGCGCAACCACCAAAGCTTCAAAGGTGGTGTAGTACTTGCTCAGAGTTGGGGCTGTAGGTGCTGCTTCACCTTCGATTTGCCTCTGATGAGCGAAGTGAGTGGGCATCTGTGAAGTGCAGCTTCTGATAAACGTACCAAATGCTCATGAAGTAGATGAAAGTTCAGTCTATTACTGGGATTGTTCTGCACAAACAAAGGCTGGAAAGAAAAGGTTAGTGCAATGGTCCCATATTTTGTTGACAGGCCAATGTGCATTGGCCTATTTTTGTCGACACCCTGATGCGCATTGGCCTGACCTTGCCCAAGCCTGAACAGCACAGGATGGGCAATGTACCAGCTTGCTCTTGAGATAGTGATTATAGGCTTTCTCAAAGGCATTAAGGACATAGGAGCCATGCGCGTTGATAAAGTTCTCAAATCCACAGAGACAATCAAAAAGAAGCCAATTCACAGGAATGTTGTTCCACTCATTGTGAACTTCAAGTGCAGAGTCCCAAAACCAGTTCTCTAGAAGTGTCCACACAATAACATGATGGTTACAATCCAGTGCCTTTGAGGGGAAATAGTTAGAATACTGCACAAATAAAAGCAAGGTAGACATACCAAATTCATCCTCATCTTCTGGGTTAAGACGCTCATTGGGATTCAAGAATCTAACAATGAATGGTTTGCTGGTCACAAAGCCACCATTGATGACAGAATGTAGCAGATGCCTAACACCAGGAACAGTAACATAGTGATGGCGTTCTGGTGGAGGAAAACAGTGGGTTAGTTAAAACACATGGATTGGCTCAAACAAGAAGAATACCAAAGACAGTGCACTTGTGGACATCAATTTTGCATGTTGCTGGCAACAGCCAACGGTTCTGGAGTTTGGCTGGTTCAATCTTGTTCCCTGTAATGTCATTGTTCATCACATCCAAGTCCTTTCGGCTGGTTCTGTATTGTTTGTTGATGCAGTTGGGGTTTGACATAAGTGAGCAAAAGTTGGGTAGGTGGTGGATCATATCATCTGTAAGAGAACAAGTTAATGTCAATAATTTATTAACACAAACTTTTTTGTTGGCAGGCCAATGCGCATTGGCCTTTTTTTGTCAACACCACATGGGTATTTTTGTTGACAGGCTGATGCGCATTGGCCTATTTTTGTCAACACCTGATGCCCATAACATGTACTAACATAAACCATACTAGAAAATTTCCAAGACATTTTCTGTAGACAGGCTGATGTGCATCAGCCTATTTTTGTTGACAAGTGATACAAACATAAACAAGACGAAAATTAACATATAATTGGTGTCATGTGCGGGCTGATGCACATATAGACTTTTCCTGTTGACAAAAATAGGCTGATGTGAAAGGGTTGAAAGTCAGGTCAGGCGAATGGAACTCACCCTCAGAGTCCTCCTCAGAGTGCGCACAAGAGCTCAGGTCAGCTTTGTGGCCCTTGAGATTTCACAGAGACTCTTGCTTGGTCTTTCCCTTTTTCTCGCCCATTGCCTCCAGCAGCTCATCAATTTGAGCTTTTGTAACACTATTGGGCTGGTTCAAAATCGCTTCTTCCAGGTTTTCATGGACTTGGTGTAATTCTGCTAAGTCCATCTCAGTGAGAAAGGGCAGTGTGAAGGTGGTTGAGTGGCGACGTGACATGGTGCGGGTAGAAAGATAAAAGAAAAGAGAAAACAACACAAGCCAACCAACACTGCTCTTTTTCTGTAGACAGCCTATTTTTTCTGTTGATGTTTTCTGTTGACACCCCAATGCGCATCGGCCTTTTGTTGTCAACATCCCAAGATAGCTTGGGGTGCTTTACATCTGGTGTACAAAGGGCAGTCTTGTGTATCAAACAGGTTACCTCTTGCACTATCACAGTGTGAGAATAATTGTTGTTGACAGCCTGATGCACATTGGGGTACTGAAGCCAGTCTTGTGGCACAATGGTGTTTCCTCTTGAAATCTACATGTTGTCTGTTAAATCATTATTGTCAACATCCCAATGCACATTGGGATGCTGTGTGAGTGTGTGGTTAGCTCAAACGCCACTGGTTGGTATTGTGTTTTGTGTGTTTTCAGAAGCAACACACTCATTGGCCAGTATATCTACCAATAACTAACCAAAGTGACAATATTATAAGCAGCACCTTCACTTCTCATCATTTACAGAGACTCACACCATGACTACTAGTACTTCACATGACATTCTACGCCCAATACAAGAACACTGTCTTCCCACTTCTCAATATAGATGTACCATTCGTGCAAAACAAACACCCGAACAATGCCGGCCCAAGAAACAGGTTACCCTTGTCACACCAAGCAGGATTACTAATGTGTTCTCTAGTTGCTGCAGGTCCAACTGCATGGAAAAATTCTCTCTGATCTCTGTCCTTGCCCACTGTTCCCCATATGCCACAATGAATGAGGCACAGCAATCACAGTTTATTATTCAAACAATGCACGCCAGTGCCATTGTGCCTCTGCCAAGAGCAAAGTTCCTCTTTCGTCTAGATGGGCATATCATGTGTTATGAGAGCTTTTGAAGGGTACAATACTCATTCTCTATTTGTCTTACACTTGTACTAATGCATCAAACAGATTATTGGTTTCAGCAGAAACAAATGGAATGCTTGTTTGCGACTCTACAGGGCAGGTGGCAGATATCCCATTCATGCTTCTAGAGGCATATCTAGAACCTCTGATGCATCTGAAAACACCTTCTGTTGGCTATCTAATTTTTTTGAATCAATAGGTGATAAGCAACTTGATGGCACAATTCATTTGCCAATATCCTTGACATGGTGCCAAGTGCACCAGCTTTGTGAGAGCTCTCATCCAACTGGCACTCCCCTTCTCACCTACTCTGCCATGCTTCAACTGATACACTCACACTTTCAAAATGTCAAGCTACCCAAGTTTTGCAGATTAGAGAAGTGCAGTGAGTGTATTGAATTTGCCCAACAACGCCTAAGGGCAAAAACGCCTGCTGAAGCTGAATTATTTGCCAAGGCCAGAGGCCAGCATTTAAACTTATCAACAAGGGAGAGAGCCACTTATAAGTTGAGATGCCATCAAGCAATGTCACAACCCTTTCATTTCATGAGTGTGATCATTGATTATTCCAATCCTCTGTCTTTACCAACTCATAATCCATCTCCCAAGGCATGGATGCGCTATGGAAAATGGCCAACATTTGTTCTGGGTGGCATTATTAACCATGGCAGAGGAAAGCATCTGTATTACCATCCTCAGTGGAAATGGCCAAAGAACTCAAATCTGGTCATCAGCACATTATATCATCAAATCTCCTCCTCACTTAGCAGTATTGAAGATAACTCACTAAGACCTACCACTTTGTATCTGCAGGCTGATAATTGTACCTTGGAGAACAAGAACATTTATATGCTTGGCTTTTTGTTGTTCTTGGTCACCATGGACATCTTTCAAGAAATTTTCCTGAGCTTTCTGCTTGTGGGACATACCCATGAAGATATTGACCAAATGTTTAGTGTTGTGCAGACCAAGTACAGACCCTCAACCATTCATGCTCCCAGGTAATGCTTGAACCCATCTCTTCTATTTTTTTGGTAGCCTGATGTGCATCGGGGTGTCGACAAAAAAGGCCCCAATGCGCATTGGCCTGCATTATTTCACATTTTTTCTGTTGTTGTTGCCCATCTAACCAACATTTTCTCCAATGTCATCAGTGCCTTGTCTCCTTTTTTTTCTCATGCCTATTCTGGTGAAAGAGGAGCTAAACCGACTGTTGAGAAGATGACTACAGTGTGGGACTGGAAAAGCTGGCTTGAAAATCATATGAACACTTTAACTGGCCACACTGGGCCTCATGTGTTTCATTTTTTCAAGGATCAGCACAGAAATGGTGTTATTCGAACCAAGCCTTATCACACCCAAGGTGAGTGGGATGAACCCTTTGAACTGTTGGCATCACTTCCCACAAGTAGGCAAGCATTGCTTCCCTCTATTGGTTTTCTTCAACTCATTAGCTTCTTGTAGGTTGCCCATTTACTGTGCCACCTTCGCCTATGCCTTATGATGTCAAGCTTGAGTTTCTTGAACACTGCAGAAGTCCTTTATTCACAAATGAAGAGCTGACTGAATGGAATTGATTCTTTGATGATCATACCACTATCCCCTCAATAGCTCCATTTCAAGACTCAACTTTGTTTGCCAATCTCACTGTTCATCCCACTCTGTGCAGGATAGTGGACAGTCCTTTGGTAAGATTTCAAGTGAGATGCCAGACTTGCCAACCAAGAGATCTTCAAGATTATGCAACATTCAATTTCACTCCTGGAGTGTGGATAACTGTTTGACCTGACCCTTCTGTTTCCTCTGACCAGTTTTGGATTGCCAAGGTGATTGAAGTCATCAAGCCAAAACAACTTCTGGTGCATTGGTGGGACTATCAAAATGGCCTATGGATTGATGAAGGCAGTAAAACCAAGATAAAAATGGGCTCTGTTGTAGCTTGTGGTTTTGAGTTCAATCCACAAGTTGGCTTGTTGAGGAATATCTTGGTGGACATCATGTTACGCCTTTAATTATGTACATCTCAAAAATATAAAAATCTTCAAAACATGTACATGCACTTGAAAAAGTGCAAAAAGGAGCAGTAACTCATTTTTATGAACACAGTGTTATATATAGTCAGTGCTTTGTAGATTTGTCAAATGCTGCAACTCTGTTGAAAGGGACAATGTTGCATTTCCATTCCCTGACCTCAGAGAAGGTTAGAGGCTGTCAATCATCACTACTTTTTATGGTCATAAAATCCAGGGCAACCAAGTCTTCCTTCTCCACAATGAACCTTTGGCTGAGTTCTACATAACTCAGAGTCCAAAGTTGTTGTTCCACTTGAGAAATAATTAGAACTACTATACCATAACATTGTCCAAAACATATCAGTAGCAATGAAGAAGTCAGCTGTGGCTGGTCCTTGAGGCTTTCACAATAATCATCTATTTGGCCTTGAATTTCCTCAACAAGTTCATTCATTGTCTTTTTCAAAGTTGCAAGCCCCATTTCCTGTGCTATTTCAAGTAGTGTATTTTTTTTACTTTTTTATCTGCAAACAATAAGATTAATTTGTGCTTTATGAAACAAATTATATGTGACAGTCATATCTGGGTCTAAAATTCATTAAGTTGTTCAGTAGAGAACTTATTCATGATTGTGTGGGCTTGTAGGGTTTAAAGGTAGGAAATAACAATGAATATAAGCAATATTTCTTTCTTCCCCTCTCTCTTGTCTATGAAAAATTTGTAATTGGTCCCTTTGTTGTGAACACATCTGTTTTTCTTTGTATTTCATATGACTTCTGAATCATTTCTTTTTACTCTCCATATCCACTATTATAAAACACATTACTACATTTAAGAAAAGAATAAAGCATATTTAATAAAAAGGTTTAAGTAAATGACAATGCTAATGTGATGATGCAAAATGATCATTCTTTTCTCAAGCATCTATCCTCTCACATGCTCCACCATCCTCATTTCACTCACACTAGCTATTATGCCTTCACAATGAAAATAGCCCTTAATGACAACTCTCTCCACATAGGTCTTGAAAATTGCAAGAGGTTTACATGCTAATGGTGCCTCTTTCATCACATGAGCCTCTCTTACCACATGGGCCTCTTCTCTTGCTGATGGCACCCCTTTCACCATGTGGCCTCCTCTCTTCAGACCTCATGCATCTTCTTTATAACCAGCATTTCTGCTTCTTTTCTCTGTCCAAAACGATTTTGTAAAACGGTCTTGTGGCATTTTAAATCTACCAATTCACCACCATTAAGTTTCTGCTGAGACGCTGCCTTACGGTGGACAGCGCTTGGGATCGTCGTCGATTTTGACCAACAAGGCCAGATGGTAGTAAGATCCTGCTCCTGCCCTGGCACCTGGCTGCGAGCGGATGGCCATCTCCCAGTGCGTGACTGTCTTGAGAACAGTGGCGTTGTTAGTGCGCCATGCCTTGAGTGCATCGTCACTCGTTCCTGGGCCGAAGAAGAGTTCCCAATAGGACTTGACCACTGGACAAGCCACTAAGCTCCCTGCATAGTTGCTCCTCGCTGTGGCTGGCGACATTGCCTGACTCTGTCTCTGTGCTTGGTTGGTGCTGGTGGAGATGTTGTTGGTGACCAAATCGCACAAGGTCGAGCGCGCCGCCAGTCTGAGCGAGTTGGCGGCGGTGGGCACGGTGGAGCGGAGGCCGAAGAAGAGGCTCTGCCTGAATGCAGTGAGAGCTGCGTTCTCGATGGGAGACATGAGGTTGGCCGGAGGTAGATTGCAGTTGGTCAGTGTTCCAGGAGTGGACGATGGCGATCGAGAGGGAGAGGGCGAGGCAGTTGGCGAGGCCGTCGGGGAGACCGACCTGGAAGGTGACGCGCTTGTTGATGGCGTTCGTGATGGAGTCACGGTTGGCGTGATGGTCGGTGAAGTCGATGGTGTGCGAGACTGGGAAGGTGACGGTGTGATACTGGGCGATGTAGTGGGCGATTGTGTGGGCGACTGAGTGGGTGACTGAGTGGGTGACTGTGTTGGGGACACTGAATTGGATGGAGTGGACGACTGAGAGGGAGTGGCTGATTGTGAGGGTGACACAGAGGCGGAAGGAGTCATTGAAGGAGAAGGAGAAGGAGATGATGAAGCTGATGGAGTTGAAGAGATGGACGGTTGAAGTGTGGTTGACGCACTGGGTGAGCTTGATGGAGTCGAGCTGGTGCTAGGAGTCGCCGTTGTCGTGCTGCTCGGGGACTGCGTGGGCGACACTGAATTGGATGGAGTGGCCGACTGAGAGGGAGTGGCTGATTGTGTGGGTGACACAGAGGCGGAAGGAGTCATTGAAGGAGAAGGAGACAGAGATGATGAAGCTGATGGAGTCACTGTTGGCGTGCTGCTCGGGGACTGTGTGGGCGACACTGAATTGGATGGAGTGGACGACTGAGAGGGAGTGGCTGATTGTGAGGGTGACACAGAGGCGGAAGGAGTCATTGAAGGAGAAGGAGACGGAGATGATGAAGCTGATGGAGTTGAAGAGATGGACGGTTGAGGCGTGGTTGACACACTGGGTGAGCTTGTCATTGAAGGAGAAGGAGAAGGAGAAGGAGATGATGAAGCTGATGGAGTTGAAGAGATGGACGGTTGAGGTGTGGTTGACGCACTGGGTGAGCTTGATGGAGAAGGAGAAGGAGACGGAGACGGAGATGATGAAGCTGATGGAGTTGAAGAGATGGACGGTTGAGACGTGGTTGACGCACTGGGTGAGCTTGATGGAGAAGGAGAAGGAGAAGGAGGTGGAGATGATGAAGCTGATGGAGTTGAAGAGATGGATGGTTGAGGTGTGGTTGACGCACTGGGTGAGCTTGATGGAGTCGTGCTAGCGCTAGGAGTCGCCGTTGGCGTGCTGGAGGGTGATGGAATTGGCTCGCCGTAGACGATGAGGTTGTCCATCGTAAAGTTGCTCTGGTCGTTCGCGTCCCCGCACGGAAGGTTGATGACGACGAACCCGTTCGAGTTGTCCGCAAGCCCGCTGTAGGTGATGGGATACGTCCAGTTCTTCCACACGTTGGACGTGTCGGGGTCAATGCTCGGAAGATTGATTGAGTTCCCCTGGTCATCCACGTAAGAGACACCCATAGCGTTGGTGGTGGACCGCTTCAGCGCGGCGGAGAGGACGATGTTCCCATAACCACTTGAGTTAAAGTAGATGTAAGTATCCAAATCGCAGGACACCACCATGGCGTTTCCTGCTCCATCTGAACCGTAGGCTCCCAGTGTGGTACCAGCGGTCAGGGTGAATAAACCTGATACACTTACGCCGCCAATGTCAGCTACGGATTCCCCGTAGAAGGTACGTCCCCCAACGACGAAGGACGGAACGTTGTTTTGGAAGGACCACTTGGCCAACACGTCCGCCCTCACGTGCACTGGCCACGCCAGGAGAACCGTCATCACCATGACGGCCTCCACCACCACCACGACAGGGTGATTCTTGCCGAAGCGCAAGACCGCCATCACAACGCAGCAGAGGAAGAGGGATGAGGAGGACGAGGACGAGGACGAGGAGGCACACCCTTCGAGAGCTTGTGAGGACGAACAACTCGACCAAGGAGGACGTTCTCGAGAGGAGCTTTAAGTGCAACGGTTGTTTGGTGCTCTACGAACGATCACCCGAGGAAAGGAAAAAGACCTTTTTGAAGAGGTTGGGGCGAAGGCCTGTGCTCTTTCTAGAGAGAGGCCAACGTTGGTTTGAGTGTTCCCTCACCTCCCCCAAGTGGTACTGGTGGATCTCCGTGGTCGGACGTGGTCCATACCAACCAACGCTCCTAATGCAAGCATCTTGTACTTCTCTCCTTCATCGAATACACATACACACATCGCCTCGTGTTCCACAGCTCTACCCCGTCGAGCGCCAACAGTACATGGAGCAACATGTCAGGGGCCTTGGGGTCTAATGATGGTGGTTCACCATGGTGGTCGTTTACGATGCAGTCTGCTGGAATGTGGTAAAGGAACAAACCCATTGTAATGATCAAGCTTACCCTCATCTGCATCTTGCTCACCATGACCATCACAAGAAGATTCTTGTGGGCAATGAATACCTGTGTGAAGAGGAAGAGGAAGATGAGAAGAACAAGTACTACGCGAGTCAGAGTGCGTAGCTTGTGAGTGTCTTTCACCAGGAAGGAGAACGTTAGGGACAAGTTTCACACATCATGTCTCAGGATCCACGAGCCCTCGCCCACTGCAGACGAATGGGAAGCACCTACCTTTATTCTAAACTTCCTTCTCACGGAAGAGTAGGAACTAGCAGCCAGAACACGGAAGAGGAACTTGGAGCCAAGACCTGGGTACGGTATGTATATACCCACACAGAAGAACAATATTACAGAATGTTCCACACGCAGCCTTCACACGATGAGAGAAAGACGTGAGACAAAGAGAAGAGGAAGGCTCGGTGTGGATGGAGATGCCGGCAAGACAAGAAGAATGGTACCGCCACAAAATTGGAGACGTGGTACAATACAAGGCTCTGGAGGAGCAAGGACTTGATGATGATGATGATGATGAATACGCCTTGTTCGGAGCACAAGCGTTGAGCTGCTTAGGGCAGTTCGGAGAGCTTGGTGCCTCTAAGCTCGGGAGTAGGGGGTACGGAGTCGAGTTGCTGCCAATCGACCATACCGTCCGTGCCCTCTCCATGCTTTCGCAGCAGGTCTGAGTCGTAGTTGACGTGCTTAGGGTAATACAGTCTGGAAGCGAACAAGATGTTAGATAGGAGATAAAGAGTGAGAACGCAGGTAATACGAACTTCATGATGCTGTTGATCTTGTCGATTATCTCGACGAATGAAGGTCGCGTGCTGGGATTGCTGGCCCAGCACGCCCTAATGAGCTGCTCGAGCTCCGGAATGCAGGGCGGCAGGGCAGGTCGCTCGCCGGCGATGATCTTCTGCTCCATCTTGCTGAAGAATCGCTCCTCTTCGAAGAACTGCTTGTGTGTGAGCATCTCGTAGAGGATGACACCAAACGAATAAATATCGGCCTTTTCAGTATAGATCTTGTCCTTCATCACCTCTGGCGCCAACCACACTGTGAAGTGAAGCCAGGATCGATTAGCACATGAATCAACTGGCCACAGGAGGAGTGCGCTATCGTACCTGGGTTTTCAACTTTGCGTCCTGTAGCAATGCCAGCGAGTTGCTGACACGTTCCAAAATCGGCCACCTTGGCCACCACTGGAGCACGTTTGGAGATATCCAATATCTGACGAACCAAGCGTAAGCACTCTCGATGGTCTAGAAAGAGAGCAGACGGAGACATACCAAAACGTTGGGCGATTTGAGATCGCGATGGATTACCGGAGGCTTGGCGGAGTGCAGGAAGGCACAGCCCTTGGCTATGTCCTTGGCAATCTTGAGCATCAAGAGCGACCAATACTTCTCCACACGCTTACGCTGAGCTGCCCACTCATCTCGATGAATGAATTGAAAGAGATCACCCTGCATCACCGATACCGGCAACGATGTTAGATACCCAAGAAGCCTCATAGCCTGAAATAACAATATGGAGTTAGCGCACCTCTTTCATGAACTCTAGCACTACGCAGCAAGGATTGAGCGTGTAACCTCGAAGAGCCAAGAGATTCGGATGATGCAAACCGCTGCACAAAGAACACCATCAGCGGACTGTTCTGCAAATATCACATCAGTAAGAAGCCGTACCGCATCATCCATATCTCGCGACGGAACTCTTCGAATGAGCGCAGCGGATTCTTCAGCTTCTTAATTGCTACATCAGAGCCATCCTTGAGTGTGCCCTGTCATAAACGAAGCTCAGCTTCTTAACATTCTATGTGAACGTAGATATCTACAGAACGGCAGTACCTTATACACAAGAGAGTAGGCACCCTCACCAAGAGGAGGGCCGAACTGAATGTCCTCGTATCTAACACGCGAAGACTGCAAGTGTGACATGGCCAAGTCCGGTGCGAGCGCAGAGATTCGAACCGGAGTGCCCTTTGCTTTCTCATCTACGAAAAACACCAGTAAGCACTAACTTCCTTCAGTAGTTCTCCCTCTTCTGCAGATGTTGAGTACCCTTTCCTGCTGGGCATCGAAGGAACAGGCGGTTGTGAATGAGTGCTCGCTGGCAGGTCTCGATGGAAAAATGGTAGGCCTGCTTGACGGTGTCCCTCAGGCAGTGGATGCATGGGATGGTGACCTTAGACTGTGCAGAACATAGCAGAGGACACCATGAGAATGAATCTGATGAGGTAAACAGCAATGGTAGTCGTACCATCTTCTTCGTTTGGTACCAATCCTCGACAAGAGCATCGAGCGTGTGGATGATGACGACCATCGAGGATGGTTCGTCTTTAACCTTACCCGATATCCAATTCATGTTGGTCTGCTTGCGCACTTGAATAGATATTCGATTCTCCTTGGGTAGAATCTCCACAAGGATCTTCTCTTCCTTACCTCGCCGACTTTGTTGTTTTCGCTGGAACGAAGAATGCGCTCGGTCAGTACTGTTACTGCAGAAATGATAATGGAGAGTGTCGAACATATACCCATGCTAGCAGCATGCCCGTTCGCCAGTAGACCTGCGGTTCAAACTTGCCGTCGGCCAAGACTCGTGCCATCAACCGACCAAAGAAGCTATGCCAGGTGATGTATTAGCCAGGTGCAATATTGATCCAGCAGAAGCGAGCGAGTACCCGTTAGGCATGAATGCAAAATGGTACGTGCGTCCAAACTGGTACACTTCTCCCTGCTCGCCATTGTCTTCATTTGTTACGGTCACCGCTGGCACGGCAGTGGTTCCACCTACTTCATCCGCTGACCTTTTCTTTTCATTCTTCGCTTTCAGTCGTGCTTCTGCAATCCCGAATGAGGCCGTTCGTTTGATGTTTGGGATGAGGCTGCGTCCAGAGTCCTGCTTCTTCGCTTTCTTCTCCTTTTTCTCTTTCTTCTCCTTCTTCTCCTTCTTCTCTTTCTTGGCTTTCTTGTTCTTTTCCCTCGGGCTGGCAATGACAGCCTCTGCGCTGGTAGCCTCGGGAATGCTATCGCTGCTGCCGCTGTTCACAGCTGTACCACCTTCAGTAGGCTCAAAGCTGCCCACGCTGCTACTTCGATACGCTGACTTGCTTCCTGAGGAAAGCGTTCCGCGCTGGCTTCTCGGTGAAGTCGGTGTGCTGCCGATTCCCTCGCCGAAAGCACTACCGTTACTGCTCGTGTCACATAGGCCGCTTTCCCACTCGGCATCGTCATCGGATAACTCAAAATTGGTCTGCTCGGTTAAGCAGTCGTTTGTCTCCTCACCATCTTCGTTTTGCCGCACATCGCCACTCTCTGCTCGACTCATCTTCTTTGTATGCTTCTTCGTTGGCTTCTGCTGGTGCATAGAATTCAAGTTAATACCCATCCTTCTTGTATTCTCGACGCAATGGGAGTAGCGAACCATATTGTCACTTTCGTCAGCTGGCAGCGCTGCACCAGAATCAGCATCAGCATCGCCCTCTCCTTCTACGTGATCTTCGGTGTCGGTTTTGTTCCAGCGCTCGATGTGAGAGTTGAGCGAGACCTCCAGAGTCAGCTCTTTCTCCTTCTCCTCCTCGTTTTGGAGCAGCTTGTGATCCCTCTCCCGATCGAACTCTGCGAAGACCTTGCGCATATACGAAAACATGATCGGCTTCTCCTCAGGTAAAATGGAGGGAATGAAGTAGTATTTCCCACCCTCCTCCACCGCAGCCTCTTCGCTCTTGCCTGATTCATCCGTAGGAGCTGTGCCGCCGAGAGGATGAATGCAGAATGAAATACCGAATCGATCCAGGAGCGAGAGAAGGAACTCGTGAATCTCTTCAGGA
>CDEZ01021151.1:0-12482 GCA_000826365.1 Acanthamoeba royreba
TACGTACCCTTTTCCGTAACAAAACCTCCCAGCTCTTGGATACGCTGGCGTTCTTCGCTGAGCTTGCCATTGTGATCAAGTGTGAGGCGCTCACTAACGCGCCCGCGCGATAAGACAGCGCGCGAGTCGCCCACGTTGGCCACCCACAGCGTGCCTGACATTAAAAGGGCTATCACAGCAGTACAGCCAGCCTCTGTTTTAGTCTCCCTAATGGTGTCTTGCAGCTGCTGGAACGCCGCTTCGATAGCGTCCTGTGTGTCATCGGTATGCTGTCGCAGGGCTTGCTCAAAGACTCTTCCAATGTTACACGCCTAGAGCAGCAATTGTCTCAGTTAGCACTTCCTGGTACAAAAGATGATGTTGCAATTGGTAGGATGAATACCGCGACTTCAGCGGCGTCGCTTGCTCGATGGCCGTCGAAGATGGCGAAGAGCTGCGCATCGCCAAATCTAAGCGCTCGATTGACGTATACAGTGTCCTCCATCGTGGGTCGCAAACCACGCATCTCTGCCCAGCTCACGGATGTGAGCTCCACCGTTGTATCGGGGTCTCCTTTCCTCCAGCGCGATATTGGCGAGAGGAACGGCGTAACCAGCGGAGAACCGACACCTCGAAATTCGCGATCGGTGATCTCGAATAATGGCTCGGGTACATCTGCAAGCTCAGGATTTCCTTCGGTGCTGACCCAAACGAGACTGCCTGGAGCACCACTCAGAGATCCTTCGCCATTTGCAGCTTCAGAGGCTTCAATTCGGAATCGACGCAGCTCCGCTGGTGGCACAAGGTCGCCCAGCTCGCGAGGCAAGCGTTGAAGACGACAGTGCCCGAGTTTTAGGTGACGTAGGGATGTAAGTCGACCCATCTCTGCCGGAAGATCGACGATGAGATTCGCCGAGAGGTCTAGCTCAACGAGGTTTGTGAGCTCTCCGATTGTGGCCGGTACAGAAGCCAGCCGATTATGGGCAGCCTCAAGTTCGGTTAGTTTTACACAGTTACCGAGTTCGTCGGGCAGAGTTGTGAGTTCATTGCTGGTGAGATCGAGTATCTCAAGAGTTGTCATTCGTCCGATGTCCGCTGGTAGCTCTTTTAGTCCATTCGCGGCAATATACAGTTCCTGAATTAGAGCATCACCAAGCTCGTCAGACCAACCGTGTCGGACGTGTAAGCGCAATAACGCAAAACGCACCTTGATCCAGGTAAGTTCGCAGAGAACAGGAGGGAGTTTAGTTAGACGATTGCCAGATAGAGAGAGGACTTTGAGGTTGACGAGCTGATTGAAGCCCGCTGGTAGATCTGTGAGCTCATTATAGCCGAGCAGTAATCTGAACCGGTGAAAGGAAGAAGTAAGCACAAGCAAGCGGCCATGCGCAGAAACGGGATGGATGGCAACGTGCCGTTCTAATCGGACGAGTTGGCAGAATTCATCCGGGAGAGTGCTCAAACGATTACCAGCGAGAGATAGCCGAGGCAGGGAGGATAGATTGAAGAACTCGGGCGGAAGTGTGGGGATGAGATTCATGCCAATGTCCAGGTAGCGGAGCTTTGTGAGATTCCCAATGGATGGCGGGAGTGCAGTGAGCTGATTGCTCCGCACGTCCAGATGGACCAGTTTGTCCAAGGCGCCCAGTTCAACAGGGAGCTCGACCAGGGCATTGTCCTGCAATTCCAGTTCGACCAGCTGCACGAGACCGCACACCTCCTGCTCCACAGCCCCAGCGGTAAGTCAATTCAAGCACCAACACGCAGGAATGAGAGGGAGGAATGTACGGTTGGCAGTTCGCTGAGAAGATTGGAACCCAGGTAGAGCTTAGAGAGCCGAGGCATGTGGAGCGCCGGAGGTAGGAAGAGCAGGCGATTGCAGGCAAGGTCGAGCGTCTGTAGGCCGGCCAGGTGGCCGCCGCCCTCGGCACCATCGCCGTCAGCACCGCCCTGGCCAAAGGGCTCCTCCGGCAATTCCGCTAGCTTATTGCCGCGCAGGTAGAGCTCGGAGAGCGCCGGAAGCGTCAGCGCGGCGGCCGGCACGCGTGATAGCTTGTTCTCAGTGACGGAAAGCATCTTGAGGTTAGTCAGGAACGACATGACGGCGGGCAGGGAGATCAGGTCGTTAAAGTCCAGCAGGAGAGTGTTGAGCTGAACAAGGCCGCCGAGCTCGTCGGGCAGCGCCAGCAAGCGGTTGAATCGCAGGTCGAGCCGCTCGAGCGACGTCATGTCGCCCAGCTGCGGGCCGAGCCGGACCAGCTTGTTGGAGGCCAGGTTGAGTCGCCGGAGCGCGAGCAAGTGACCGAGCATGGCCGGCAGGCTGGTGAGCTGGTTGGTCGCCAGATCCAGCTCAGTGAGCTCCGCGCACAGGCCCAGCTCCTCCGGCAGCCGCGGCAGCTGGTTCACGTACGCCACCAGCCGCCGCAGCGCGCGCGCCCAGCCCACCTCGCGCGGCAGCCGCCGCAGGCGGTTCATGCACACGGACAGCTCCTCCAGCTGCGGCAGCGACTCGAACAGCGCCGTAGGCAGCTCCGCGATGTGGTTGTTCCCCACCTCCAGCCGCGTCAGGTTGCGCAGCAGGCACACCTCCGGCGGCAGCGCCGCCAGTTGGTTCTTGACCAGCAGCAGCCGCTGGAGCCGGCTCAGCTTGGCGATGTCCGGCGGCAGGCGGTCGAACCGGTTATAGTTGGCGTTGAGGAAGGTCAGGTTCTTGAGGCACCCCAGCTTGAGATGCGCGATCTGCGCGTTGGTCAGCTGGCGCGACGAGATGTCCAGCTTGTCCTTCCCCTTCATCTCGCTCTCCCACTTCTTCTTCGAAAACGGCGTCGCCGCCCCGTTAGGCCCGGCGCTCACCTGGTTCCCCATCTTCCGCTCCTTCCCCTCTTTGACACGGTCACCCTTCCCCCTTCTTCTTTTTCTTCCTCCTCTTGAACTCCTTCGTGATTGTGATCTTGAGTTTGATGAACAGTAATTAGAAGAGAGGGGGGATTGAGGTATGTAGGTCCCGGGATTGAAGTAAGGGATTGAAGGGGGAGGTGGGATCCGGATCCAACAATCCTCCACAAGATTATTCACGGGTTGTGCGGCTCACCCTGGCAAGGCCGAGGCTCCCTCCCTCCGTTCACAAGGAATAAAATGGACAGGATAAATAAAAAATAATAAGAATAATTACCTTGCGACAAACCAGGAGCCGTGAATGGCCGAATAAAAATGCGTAATTAAAATTCTCTGGCAATATACAGGAACTAATTAATTTGATTGGCGACTGCAGTGAAAAGCAGAACAGGAAATGATAAGAAAAACAAATATCTGAGATATGTGGAATCTTATGAATTTGGAAATGTGGTTTCCCTCCAATTTTCCAAATATTTCTCCAATTTTGGGACTCTTGTTGCGTCAACAAGCTCATCACTACTCCGTACACAGCAAGGGACCATTACAACGAAAGGCTTCCCATTCATTTAATAATTCATTCATTCATTAATTGGAAGTAGCTGGACAAGGGCCCAAATCCAAACAGGCAAATGGCGAGCTTCGCGGACAAGAGGAAAATGGTGGAGCGTGTACTCAGCACCAATGACCCCAAGCGTCTTGGCATCATCAAAGCGGACGAAGGCGAGGAAGTGGTATATTTCTTCGTCTCCTCCTTGCCCCCTCCCTTACATATGACCTCTTTTTTGTTTTATTATGTTCCATTCGACTACCCTGCATCCATTCATGATTTCACAATAATTATTTTTGAAATTTACAAACTCGATTTGTGTAGAGCGATTGCCTGCGGCAATTGACGAGCGGGCTTTTACTCACCTTTACGTGTGGCAGGTGATGAAGGCCAAGGAGACGCTGCGGGAGGCCCAGTTTGAAGCGGAACTCGAGGAGGCCGAGGCACAGCGTCTGGAGGAAGAGGTATGTGCAACAATATTTTTATAAAAATATTAATATTCTTAATATAAATAAATTCTAATGTATTAATACATTTATTAAATAATAAATGTTTTACTGGTGCTGACGTTCTCTTGGTGCAGCTCAAGCGTTTGGAGGCAGAGGTCGGTGAGGAGAGTGAGGACAGCGAGGATGAAGGACGTAAGGAAGAGACGCCCAGGGACGAGGAGGAGGCAGATGACATGGCGCAGGATGAAGAAAAGATGGAAGAGGGAGTTGAAGAGGAGGATGAGGAGGATGAACATGACGAAGAACAGGAAGGAGAAGGCGACGAAATGGATGAAGAGGAGCGATTGCGGGAGGAAGAAGAGGAGCGACTTGAGGCCGAGCGGTTGCGACGTGAAGAGGAAGAGGAGGAGCGGCTCGAACAGGAGCGACTTAGGCGCGAAGAGGAAGAGGAAGCCAGGAAGGAGGCGGAGCGTTTGAAGAAGGAAAAGGAAGAAGAAGAGGCCAGGGAGCGGGCGAGGAACGAGGCTGCAATCAAGTCCACTGTCCAGCCCAAG
Source organism: Acanthamoeba royreba (assembly GCA_000826365.1). Lineage (NCBI taxonomy): Eukaryota > Discosea > Longamoebia > Acanthamoebidae > Acanthamoeba > Acanthamoeba royreba. The sequence goes on from CDEZ01021151.1 coordinate 4,425, forward strand.
TCCCCGGCACCTGTGCAGGAGGAAGAGGGCACCAGGCGGCGAGTCAGGGACACCACAGATCGGGATGTTACAAGCGAAATCAACAAGCAGGCAACACCCGCTGTGCCTTCCAAGGCTGCACCTCTCCCTTCTGCCCCTGTCGCTTCGGGCAGCAGCGTGGCCGTCGTCACTCCCTCATCGGTCTCCAGTACCCCTGCCGTTGCCGCTAGCAGCGTTAGGGCTGGAGGTATCGCGGCAAAGCAGGCGGCAGTACTGCTGCTCATTCTTTTGGTCAGTGGCTGGTCATTCGGTGGCTGGCCCGTTGCCATAGTGCTGCCGGTCGTGGCCACCATTATTGGTTCTCTCTTCGGCGTCAAGGTTCGCGATTAGCCTCAAGAATACTGGTGGAACGCTCGAACTCAGCGGCCGGAATAAGGTCCATCCGCTGAACTTACTGCTCTGCTGCGTGCTCGTTTTACGTTGTTGCATTTTGTTTTATTAAAGTACACACTTCACATCGTCTTCAGCAGGTCCTCTCCACCACACAAGTTCGCGCACGCTTTGCATCTTGTCTGCAGAAGGTTGCACGGCGAGGCATGAGCTTACGCCACTGCCATTTAGAAGGTGGCATTGAGCTTCTGCTTGAGGAAGGCCTCCGAGAGGTCAGCCCTGTCCAGCAGCTGCACCTCAGCCGCCAACTGCATGAAGAGCTACAGCAAGCGAAGAGACGATGTAAGGTCAGTGCCCAAGATTACTCAACTGACAAAACCGAACTGGCAGCACAGGACCAACATGCAGCACAGAGATGCAGTAGGATTGCTGCATACCTTGGCGTGCTTGTAAAGAGCAACGCGGACTTGGGAAGAGCGAGCCTTGGTCATGGGCTTGACGTTGGGGCCGACCCACGAGATGAAGATGTACTTGGTCGTCTTGTACTCGCTGCCGCCGGCCTCATCGGCCACCTGGAGACCCACCAGGCAGTACACGATCTGATCATCCACGAAGAACTCCTGCAAGACAAGTGGCCATGCATGGTGAGTTTATCACCACACCTTTGGATGTTGATGCTGTGCAGTACCTTGGCCTCCTCCCAGCCGCCAGAACCAGCACCTAGAACCTTGAGGGTGTTCTTGTTGCCCTCATGGCCGAAGACAAGCCAGTTAGTCGGCGTGTCATCCTTGCGCAGGTCCTGAAGCTGCTCATGTGCCGCTTCAGGATCGGCAAAGTCGACCTCCGTCAGCACGTCTGAGGCGCCCTTGTACGGCGAGTACTGCTGCGCGCTCAGGGTGTTGGCCCGCAGTGTTGCTCGTCCCACTCCACCTCCGTGGGTACTGTAGGAGGGAACAGATGAGCACTTGTTCTAGATGAAATGAATGGAGATGATCTTCTCTACCTGACAGGCGATGCTACAGGCGAGCTGGCCTGGCGCTCCACCTCAGGAGTACCACGGGAGCCCGAAGAAGAGGAAGGCACCGTTGCGTCGTGCTCGACGTGAGTGCCGCGAAGCTTAGCGAGTACTTTGGCCTCCGTCAGATCATCAGGCTCCAGCACCTGCAACTCAGCGCTAAGTTGAAGGTGTTTCTGTTTGGTCAAGATAGGGAAATGCATTAGGAATGCGCTCAAGGCCAGTCAAGTGGCAAGGATAGGTCACACCAGGACGTAGTTGTAAAGTGGCAGGCGGTGCTGCGAAGACTTGGCCTTTGCCATGGGCTTGCAGTTGATGCCCACCCATGTGATGAAGATGGTCTTAGCGTTGGAGAAGATCTCTCCACCCTCGTCCTGATCCTTGACGTCGATGGTTAGGACAACATAGTGGATCTCATCATCACTCAGCAGGTGCCTGTGCAATAGACAAAGACAGTAAATAAACTATTCATCGTCATGTGCTTGCGCGATAAGTTTGAGGTGTTTTGGGAGTGGGTGGGAATGGCTGCGGGGAGTAGTGGGGTAAGAACCTGAGGTCTGAAAGGCCACCAGCTCCAGCGCCGACCAACTTGATTGAGTTCTGGCCTCCATAGCCCAGAACCACCCTGTAACGTAATCAGATGGAATCCTTGAACCTTTGCACTAGATGTTTTCGAAGGGAGCAGAGGTAGAGCTCTCCATACCATTGAGAGTTGTTGATGCAAAGCTCTGAAAGGGCAGTCTCAACTTCTCCCTCGTTATCCCACTCGAAGACCATCTTATGAAGTGTGTAGACCTAACCTGTACAGCCGCATGAGGCAAGTTCAGAGTGAGTGTCAGATTCCATAAGGCGCAGTGAGATCTTTCTGAGATGAAGTGTCGTGTTATGGTGACACTTCGCATACAAGACAGACACTCGAAAGGAGATTCCTAAAGCCCTTCTTGAGGGACGTACCTAAAGATTGAGACTGAGTGACCCGCGTGTAGGCGTAACTTGTTGGTTTCCTTGTGCGGCAGGAATAGGGATATCTCAGACCTGAACAACACGCACAACCTTTTGGCCTTGGTGGGGGTAACCTTTTAAAGGACGAACCTCGTGGCGAGCAATGGACATCGCTGCGGTGCATCCGGTCGTACGCGGTGTCAGTGTGTGTAGGTATCAAGAAGGGCGAGTACAGCGTGGCGGCATGCTTGTTTATTCGCCTTGGTGGGATGATGGAAGAAGGCGGACGCACACGCCAACGTTGGGTCACTGTGGCCTCCAATAAATAGGGACAAGAACAAGGAGCAATGACGATCGCGCATGGCCTTAGTAGCCTGTTGGTGGGTACTGCTGTTGCGGAGGGTACTGCTGCGGCGGATACTGCTGGGTCGGATAGCCGGTCGGGGCACCGCCGTAACCTCCACCGTAGCCACCACCACCATAACCGCCGGGTGGAGCCGGGCCACCCGGACCGCCACTGTAGCTAGGAATGAAAGATGCTGGCGCGCCAACGGCTGGTGTGTAGGAAGGAGCAGTGCTGCCGTAGGCACCAGGAGGTGGGCCATACTGCTGGGGCGGCGGCTGGCCGTAGGGCTGCTGGGGTGGGTACTGGGCTGGTGGGCCATATTGATTCGATGGGGGCGGGTAGTAAGAGGGCGGTTGCTGGGGCGGATAGGCTGCAGGCGGTGCTGCGAGACCTACACTGCCGTAGGCCGCGCCCGGACCGCTAGACACATAAGGCGCAGCGCCGGACATGTAGGGCGCACCGCCTGTACCGTAGCCCATCGAATACCGTTGCTTGAGCACGTCCTCTACGGTGCCTATTGAGTAGTTAACACGTAAACAGATCAGACATTCATACTTTCATGAAACGTCATCAAAAAGATTGTAGCCTTACCTCCGCCGCCAGCGGCATAAGCAGTAGTATAGGTAGTTGTGGGAATGGCACTCGATATATTATTGGGAAAGTTTATGGGCTTCAGCCGAAGGTGGATCTCACCTCGTGGCGATAGGTGAACTGTAACCTAGATAGAATCAAATATGGCATGAGACTGAGGCGATACTCCCCGTAGTGTGGCATGGCGCACCTGCGACTCAACGTTGTTGGCCAAATCATCTAGGCGCGCCTCGCCAGCACCCTGTCGACAGGTTCAGCAAGGAGATCACAGCTGAGAATGTCAATCAAGAGGGGACGCACCAGCACGTCATCCTTGGTGAATCTGTCCCAATCGTAACAGGATACCTTCAACGGTTCCTTGGGATTCGAGGAGCTCAGCGTATATGTCTCGTTCCTGCCCCACCATGCCGTCAATAAACATGCACCATGATTGCCATGGTGAGAGCTTTTAAGGCTAAGCACAGTACCAGTACGGGTTCAGTGTCTTCTTCTTGGTTGAAGTCTTGATCATCTCGCCGCCCCTGCACGCGCCCGCAAAGTTAGAAATATTCATTCACACACAACCTGAACAATTTCGTCTTTAGAGAAAATAAATGGTATTTATTTGATCCAAATAAAATATTTCTTTATTATTTCCTTCTAATATTTTTCTTAATAAACATTTCTATTTTAAAACTATTAAGTTGGGGTACGTACCAGAATAGCTTCACGTACGGATCAGAGTACCCTGGAGAAAAGATGAAATCAATTAAAATGCAAAATAAAAAAAAGAATCCTCCTCCATCTTTTTTCTTTGAGGAAGGCGACCGGTGCATACCATTCATGTCCCCTGCGGGCAAGTTGTTGCCGCTTACGACCCGCACTTGTAACTGATACATGTTAGCTGTGTCTGTAGACGTGTGTGTTTATGTGTGGCCTCGATTCTTAGCACGAATGAAAAGATCGATCAAATCCCTCTCTACCTTGCTTACGATGGATCGATGCACCTGTGATTTGTTTACACGAACGGCCCGCTATTTCCAAGGTTACCTTCTCTTTTTCGCAAACAACAAGTGTACGTTTCAAACTTTCAAACTTTAAGAGAAGTTTTGGTTTCGGAAATTTTGGATTTCGCTATTTTTTTCCATCGATAGCAGAATATTGCGAATCACCGAGATTTCATCCTAAGTATTTATTTCGGATGTTCCGAACGTTTATCTTCTGAGTGCGCACTCAGCGAGATGCAGAAGTTCAGGATTTCAATTAAGGTCGTTTCGGACAACGTATGACCCTGGTACTCAAGTTTCCCTCCCACGTCCCCTATGCCCTGTCCCTTAACTCACGACTTATTGATCCGATTGACAGGTGCTACGTAGGGAAGAGGAGGCTCGAACTTGCGATGGCCCGCAATACCGACAAGTTCGAGTTCACTGTGCGTTTCCTTCCTCCCCAGCCATTCATATAAATTTGATTTATGCAATGTAATTTTTATTTTACTTTTATTTGAAAATTGCTTTTTATTTCTGCTGTGGCTAACCTGTTTGTTTGATATATATAAAAAACAGGTAAAGTGGCTTCCTTTTCTCCTACAGCCGACGCTGCCCAAGGAGGGCGTGGACAGGCGTGAATTCTACCGTCAGAAGTTTGGTGGTCGTGCGGTAGGCGCCATGGAGTCCCTCAAGAAAGTGGGTACGAGCAGCTACTCCTGCTGCCGAGGTGCATTGCTTGTATCTCACCTTATGTGACCGATGGTATGCTGGTTGGCTTCTTTCACAGGAAGTCCACTCGGTATCAACTTTGCTGATGATGCAGTTATCGGCAACACGATCGACTCGCATCGCCTGGTTGAATACGCCGATAGGCAGGGCAAACAGGACGCGGTATTTTGTCCAACGTGGGACCTAAGCCTGTGCAGAGCGAGACTCATCTAACTTGTTCCTACAGGTGATCGAGGGGATCTTCAAGGCCTACTTCGAGCAAGGCAAGAACCTTGGCTCTATTGACGTTCTCGCGAGCGTTGCGAAGGAGGCTGGCCTTGATGAGGAGCAAGTGAAAGTATGTGTCACATTACTTATGCTCTTTACACAATTCTTACATTTGTTTGATGTGTGCCAGACTTACCTGCAAGGCGATGAAGACCGAGACTGGGTTTTGACAATGGACCAGTACTGGAAGGAACAGCAAATTGATGGCGTCCCCTGCTTCGTCTTTAACGACAAGTAACATCCTTTACTCTCGTGTTAACGATAAGGATATTTGTTCACTGGGTGTCGCTGCAGGATCACCTTCTCTGGTGCTCAGGAGCCCGAGGTCTTTGAGCAGGTTTTCAACGCTCTGCGTAAGCAAGCTGATTCCTAGCCATTTGATCATCGCCACGTGTTATGTGGGCACACGCTTGGTGTGCTCGTGCTCCTTGCGTACTCGACCTGAATCGTTCGTGCTTCGTTCGCATGAAGGCTGGGCTGTAAAGCAACCCCTAAACACAGGGGAAGCAGTCCGGACCTGATCCATAGCGGAGACGTACGGCTTCAGCAAGAGTACGCGGGTCAGCCCGATACGGCGAGTACTTGTGCCTGTCATTACCTTGGCCAACCAACTAGATTCCCCATTTACCACACTTCAAGCTTGCCCTCATCCATCCTCCTTCATGGTCCACGTGGAAGATAGAGATAATCTAGGCTAAGCGGCCACATGTGTATCTTAGGTAGGTTCCTTATATGTGCATATGTGTTTCGATATAGATGGAAAGATGGGCCTCATATGAGAACTCCTCCTTTGCACAAACACGCAAGTCCCCGGCGACCCATCTCTCCACACAAAGGCTTGTTCGTCCTCCGCTACTTCGTTCGGGTGTACGTTGCCGCAGGGGACACACAAACACCCACACCCCAGACACACAGCGCCCAGTGGGCGCAATCCTCACAGGCCCCAGTCCACCACACAGCACACCACCCACGAGTAGTGTGATCTCTCTCAGTACCCAAGAAGCGGCGCATATTTCAAGTTCCACCCAATACCCCAGGTCCTGAGGTCTGGCTGGTGACACGGACAGCTGCAGCTGGGAACAACCGGTTCCTCTTTCATCTCTTCTCTTCTGTTTCTTTCATCTACAGATCTTGGACGCCAATTCATTCCATTCAGGTACGCAATTTCAGAATCTATGCAGAGCATTTTTTTTAAATAATTCGACAAAGAGCGATCTTTCAAATGTTGTAATATATTTTTTAAAAAACAAAAATATTTCATAGATCGTGTAGAGGGATAGAGGGGAGATGGGTCTTGGAACTTCGAAGCCTGGGGCGCCCGGCACCACCAGTGGAGCCACGGCGCCCAGCCGTGCCTACAGCGGTCTGCGGTCCTACTTCAGCCCTCCCACGAGCCCGCCCGAGACACCCGACAGCAGCCCACCCCACAGTCCCCGCTCGCCCTCGCGAGCCACCCCAGGTATTCTATTTTAATATTTAATATTTAAAAAACACTTTCCTACGTTTTTATTTTATGATTTTTATTTTAAACAATTATTTTTAAAAGAGTGCAAAGTAATTACAAAAAGTGACGGATGGTCCATGAGCTTAAGCTGACTGAAGCTGCAGAATCACGTGCAGCGCACAGACGTACGACACAACCCACACCGATCAGTTCGGGACAATCGCGGCCGATGCCTGTTCCACTTTCGCCCTTCTCTGGCGTCAACATGTGCGGTACGGTGGACCGGTGAAAGCTACAATTTGTGGGTTTCGCTGCTTGTCTTATCAGGCCTCAATCCTCTCTCTAGTGTCTCCTTCGGGTCCCGTGCCAACCGGGCAGGAACGAGTGGCTACTGTCTTTAATTGGACTCATGGCGGCAAGAACGTCGCGGTTACGGGTATGAAATCAGAGGCTGTTAGCCTCATAGCTTCGCATCCCAAGCCAGGTCATTCACTTACGCTGCCGGTATGCAGGAACATGGGCCAACTGGCAGGAGGTGTTCCCTCTCAACCGCAGTGAGCATGACTTCACTGCTATATTAGAACTGCCTCCTGGTGTTCATCAGTACGAACAGGATCCCCTTCGACACAATAGCATCACGCTAAAATCTATCCCACAGATATAAGTTCATTGTAGACGGCAAGTGGAAGCACGCACCAGAGCAACCAGTTGCCACCGACTCACGAGGAAACCTCAATAACTGTATGGAGATCAAGGAATTCCGATTAGGCCAATCTGGAAAGAACAATCCTCTCGGTGCGAGAAGTCCCCATAAACAAAACTGCGCCTTCTTTTCTGATGTAACTGGTTCAGGACGAGGATCGCCGCCAGGAAGTTACACTCAAGAAATCCCCGAGCTCATCAAGTTTAACGACATGTTCGACGAACCGCAGGATTCCACACCTGGGTACCTTTAACGCATGATGGCCTTAGTGAGCTGCTCAAGCCGCTGATACTCCTTTGTAGGCAAAGGAAAAAGCCGGACGAGCCGCCCGTTTTGCCTCCACACCTACTCGGAACACGATCAGTGCTTAACACTACGACTGGTACGTCATTTTAAACACTTATTGAAGCGCTTGTATCTCACGTTTTTGCTACAGATGATCCAACGGTTCTGCCGCTCCCTAACCATGTAATGCTAAACCACCTTTACTTCAAGAAATATGAAGATGTTCTGTCCAAGCGAGATGTGCTCATCCTAGGCACCACTCAACGATACAGAGTACGATCTATCACGGTTAAGTACTCTGTTATCGTGTAAGCCCAGCTAACTTTAAAGCCAGGAGAAATTCGTGACCACTGTCTTCTACAAGGCCGCACCGTCACTGAATGATGTAAATAACACTAC
>CDEZ01021152.1:0-12352 GCA_000826365.1 Acanthamoeba royreba
TACGTACCCTTTTCCGTAACAAAACCTCCCAGCTCTTGGATACGCTGGCGTTCTTCGCTGAGCTTGCCATTGTGATCAAGTGTGAGGCGCTCACTAACGCGCCCGCGCGATAAGACAGCGCGCGAGTCGCCCACGTTGGCCACCCACAGCGTGCCTGACATTAAAAGGGCTATCACAGCAGTACAGCCAGCCTCTGTTTTAGTCTCCCTAATGGTGTCTTGCAGCTGCTGGAACGCCGCTTCGATAGCGTCCTGTGTGTCATCGGTATGCTGTCGCAGGGCTTGCTCAAAGACTCTTCCAATGTTACACGCCTAGAGCAGCAATTGTCTCAGTTAGCACTTCCTGGTACAAAAGATGATGTTGCAATTGGTAGGATGAATACCGCGACTTCAGCGGCGTCGCTTGCTCGATGGCCGTCGAAGATGGCGAAGAGCTGCGCATCGCCAAATCTAAGCGCTCGATTGACGTATACAGTGTCCTCCATCGTGGGTCGCAAACCACGCATCTCTGCCCAGCTCACGGATGTGAGCTCCACCGTTGTATCGGGGTCTCCTTTCCTCCAGCGCGATATTGGCGAGAGGAACGGCGTAACCAGCGGAGAACCGACACCTCGAAATTCGCGATCGGTGATCTCGAATAATGGCTCGGGTACATCTGCAAGCTCAGGATTTCCTTCGGTGCTGACCCAAACGAGACTGCCTGGAGCACCACTCAGAGATCCTTCGCCATTTGCAGCTTCAGAGGCTTCAATTCGGAATCGACGCAGCTCCGCTGGTGGCACAAGGTCGCCCAGCTCGCGAGGCAAGCGTTGAAGACGACAGTGCCCGAGTTTTAGGTGACGTAGGGATGTAAGTCGACCCATCTCTGCCGGAAGATCGACGATGAGATTCGCCGAGAGGTCTAGCTCAACGAGGTTTGTGAGCTCTCCGATTGTGGCCGGTACAGAAGCCAGCCGATTATGGGCAGCCTCAAGTTCGGTTAGTTTTACACAGTTACCGAGTTCGTCGGGCAGAGTTGTGAGTTCATTGCTGGTGAGATCGAGTATCTCAAGAGTTGTCATTCGTCCGATGTCCGCTGGTAGCTCTTTTAGTCCATTCGCGGCAATATACAGTTCCTGAATTAGAGCATCACCAAGCTCGTCAGACCAACCGTGTCGGACGTGTAAGCGCAATAACGCAAAACGCACCTTGATCCAGGTAAGTTCGCAGAGAACAGGAGGGAGTTTAGTTAGACGATTGCCAGATAGAGAGAGGACTTTGAGGTTGACGAGCTGATTGAAGCCCGCTGGTAGATCTGTGAGCTCATTATAGCCGAGCAGTAATCTGAACCGGTGAAAGGAAGAAGTAAGCACAAGCAAGCGGCCATGCGCAGAAACGGGATGGATGGCAACGTGCCGTTCTAATCGGACGAGTTGGCAGAATTCATCCGGGAGAGTGCTCAAACGATTACCAGCGAGAGATAGCCGAGGCAGGGAGGATAGATTGAAGAACTCGGGCGGAAGTGTGGGGATGAGATTCATGCCAATGTCCAGGTAGCGGAGCTTTGTGAGATTCCCAATGGATGGCGGGAGTGCAGTGAGCTGATTGCTCCGCACGTCCAGATGGACCAGTTTGTCCAAGGCGCCCAGTTCAACAGGGAGCTCGACCAGGGCATTGTCCTGCAATTCCAGTTCGACCAGCTGCACGAGACCGCACACCTCCTGCTCCACAGCCCCAGCGGTAAGTCAATTCAAGCACCAACACGCAGGAATGAGAGGGAGGAATGTACGGTTGGCAGTTCGCTGAGAAGATTGGAACCCAGGTAGAGCTTAGAGAGCCGAGGCATGTGGAGCGCCGGAGGTAGGAAGAGCAGGCGATTGCAGGCAAGGTCGAGCGTCTGTAGGCCGGCCAGGTGGCCGCCGCCCTCGGCACCATCGCCGTCAGCACCGCCCTGGCCAAAGGGCTCCTCCGGCAATTCCGCTAGCTTATTGCCGCGCAGGTAGAGCTCGGAGAGCGCCGGAAGCGTCAGCGCGGCGGCCGGCACGCGTGATAGCTTGTTCTCAGTGACGGAAAGCATCTTGAGGTTAGTCAGGAACGACATGACGGCGGGCAGGGAGATCAGGTCGTTAAAGTCCAGCAGGAGAGTGTTGAGCTGAACAAGGCCGCCGAGCTCGTCGGGCAGCGCCAGCAAGCGGTTGAATCGCAGGTCGAGCCGCTCGAGCGACGTCATGTCGCCCAGCTGCGGGCCGAGCCGGACCAGCTTGTTGGAGGCCAGGTTGAGTCGCCGGAGCGCGAGCAAGTGACCGAGCATGGCCGGCAGGCTGGTGAGCTGGTTGGTCGCCAGATCCAGCTCAGTGAGCTCCGCGCACAGGCCCAGCTCCTCCGGCAGCCGCGGCAGCTGGTTCACGTACGCCACCAGCCGCCGCAGCGCGCGCGCCCAGCCCACCTCGCGCGGCAGCCGCCGCAGGCGGTTCATGCACACGGACAGCTCCTCCAGCTGCGGCAGCGACTCGAACAGCGCCGTAGGCAGCTCCGCGATGTGGTTGTTCCCCACCTCCAGCCGCGTCAGGTTGCGCAGCAGGCACACCTCCGGCGGCAGCGCCGCCAGTTGGTTCTTGACCAGCAGCAGCCGCTGGAGCCGGCTCAGCTTGGCGATGTCCGGCGGCAGGCGGTCGAACCGGTTATAGTTGGCGTTGAGGAAGGTCAGGTTCTTGAGGCACCCCAGCTTGAGATGCGCGATCTGCGCGTTGGTCAGCTGGCGCGACGAGATGTCCAGCTTGTCCTTCCCCTTCATCTCGCTCTCCCACTTCTTCTTCGAAAACGGCGTCGCCGCCCCGTTGGGCCCGGCGCTCACCTGGTTTCCCATCTTATGCAGCCGACCCCACCCGTCTTCTTCCTCGTCGTCTCCTCTGTCACCCCTTCGTGATTGTTACTTGAGTTCGATGAACAGAAATTCGAAGGGGGGGAATGAGGATGTCGGGATTGAAGAGGATGTGTGAGATCCGGGCAACAATTCACTGTTGTCAGACAATTCAGGGACCGAGGGCTCCCGGTTCCGTGTGCGCCCCCCACACAGGCTCCGTTCACAGGAATAAAAAATAAGGATAATAATAATAATAATAATAATAATAATTGTTATTACACAAAAACCTGCCGTGAGTGGCCGAATAAAAACGTGTAATTAAATTCTTGGGCAATATACAGGAACTAATTAATTTGATTGGAGGTCGCCGCAGTGAAAAAAGGAACAGGAAAACATTAGAAAATTGAAGTATTTGAATTATGAGAATTTAAGGAATGACAGCTTTTCCCTCCAATTTTTCGTGCTTGTTGCGGTTGTGTTTGTTGCTCAAGCTCGCCTTCCCGTCCATTTATTCATCCATTAAGTCACTCATTCCAACGGAGCCGTACCAAAGGCTTTTTTAATCCAATTCCAATCCTTGGAAAGAAGATGGCGAGCTTCGCGGACAAGAGGAAGATGGTGGAGCGGGTACTCAGCACGAATGACCCCAAACGTCTTGGCATTATCAAAGCGGACGAAGGCGAGGAAGCGGTACAAATGATTTCTCTTGTATTTTTTTTGATTGCCTCTGCATCCCCATCGAATTATTTTAAAATTTGAAAAAAATTGAAAAAATAATATTGATTTGTGTAGAGCCATTGCCAATCAAATTCTACACGATGACGAGCTGGGCGTTTACTCACCAATCACATGGGGGATAATGGTACAGGTGATGAAGGTCAAGGAGACCCTGCGGGAGGCCCAGTTCGAAGCTGAACTCGAAGAGGCCGAGGCACAGCGTCTTGAGGAAGAGGTATGCTTAAAATATTATAAATATTTATAATATTTATTTTAATAATAATTAATAAATATATAATAATACATTTAATGTATTTAGTGGTGCTTATGTTCTCTTGTTGCAGCTCAAGCGTTTGGAGGCAGAGGTCGGCGAAGAGAGTGAGGATAGCGAGGATGAAGGACACAAGGAAGAGGCGTCCAGGGATGACGAGGCAGACGACATGGCGCAGGATGAGGAGAAGATGGAAGAGGGAGTTGAAGGGGAGGAGGAGGATGAACATGATGAAGAGCAGGAAGGAGAAGAAGACGACGATATGGATGAAGAGGAGCGATTGCGGGAGGAAGAAGAGGAGCGACTCGAAGCCGAGCGGTTGCGACGTGAGGAGGAAGAGGAGGAGCGGCTCGAACAGGAACGGCTTAGGCGCGAAGAGGAAGAGGAAGCCAGGAAGGAGGCAGAGCGTTTGAGGAAGGAGAAGGAAGAGGAAGAGGCTAGGGAGCGTGCGAGGAACGAGGCTGCAATTAAGCCCACTGTCCAGCCCAAGTCCCCGGCGCCTGTACAAGAGGAAGAGGGCACCAGACGGCGAGTCAGGGACACCACAGATCGGGATGTCACAAGCGAAATCAACAAGCAGGCAACACCCGGGCCGGTGCCTTCCAAGACTGCACCTCTCGCTTCTGCCCCTGTCACTTCGGCCAGCAGCGTGACTGTCGTCACTCCCTCATCGGCCTCCAGTACCCCTGCCACTACCGCTAGCAGCGTACGGGCTGGAGGTATCGCGACAAAGCAGGCAGCAGTACTGTTGCTCATTCTTTTGGTCAGCGGCTGGTCATTAGGTGGCTGGCCCGTGGCCATAGTGCTGCCGCTCGTGGCCACCATTATCGGTTCCCTCTTCGGTATCAAGCTTCGCGAGTAGCCGCAATAGTACGTGGAATGCTCGAGCTTAGCGGCCGGAATAAGGTCCATCCGCTGAAGTTACTGCTCTGCTGCGTGCTCGTTTTACTTTGTTGCATTTTGTTTTATTAAAGTACACTTCACATCGTCTTTAGCAGGTCTTCCACCACAATCGCGCCATCATTGCTTCGTTCTCCTCCGGGCAGCAAGGCTAACCGTACTTACGCTACTGCAATTTAGAAGGTGGCATTGAGCTTCTGCTTGAGGAAGGCCTCTGAGAGGTCAGTCCTGTCCAGCAGCTGCACCTCAGCCGCCAACTGCATGAAGAGCTACAGGCAAGCAAGTCAGTGCACAAGACTAGCCAAACTGACAGATGACGGATTGCTTACCTTGGCGTGCTTGTACAGAGCGACACGGACTTGAGAAGAGCGAGCCTTGGTCATGGGCTTGACGTTGGGTCCAACCCATGAGATGAAGATGTACTTGGTCGTCTTGTACTCACTGCCACCGGCCTCATCGGCCACCTGAAGGCCCACCAGGCAGTACACAATCTGATCATCCACGAAGAAGTCCTGCGAGACAAGTGGCCATGCATGGTGAGTTTAGTACCACACCGTGTCAATGCTGTGTGCAGTACCTTCGCCTCCTCCCAGCCGCCAGAACCAGAACCCAGAACCTTAAGGGTATTCTTGTTGCCCTCATGGCCGAAGACAAGCCAGTTAGTCGGCGTGTCGTCCTTGCGCAGGTCATGAAGCTTCTCATGCGCCGCTTCAGGATCGGCAAAGTCGACCTCCGTCAGCACGTCTGAGGCGCCCTTGTACGGCGAGTACTGCTGCGCGCCCAGGGTGTTGGACCGCAGTGTTGCTCGTCCCACGCCGCCTCCGTGGGTGCTATGGGGGAGAACACATATTATCATTCTGCTTGAGATGAAATGGAGATGATGATCTTCTCTACCTGACAGGGGATGCTACAGGCGAGCTGGTCTGACGCTCCACCTCAGGAGTACCGCGCGAGCCTGAAGAAGCTGAAGGCACTGCTGCGTCGTGCTCGACGTGAGTGCCGCGAAGCTTAGCCAGTACTTTGGCCTCCGTCAGATCATCAGGCTCCAGCACCTGCAACTCAGCACTAAGTTGAAGGTGTTTCTGTTTGTGGTCAGGAAAACTTGTATCAGGAATGCGCTCAAGGACGGTCAAAGGGCAAGGATAGGTCACCAGGACGTAGTTGTACAGAGGCAGGCGGTGCTGCGAAGACTTAGCCTTTGCCATGGGCTTGCAGTTGATGCCCACCCACGTGATGAAGATAGTCTTCGCGTTGGAGAAGATCTCTCCACCCTCGTCCTGATCCTTGACGTCTATGGTAAGGACCACATAGTGGATCTCGTCATCACTCAGCAAGTGCCTGTGTCATAGGCAAAGACACAGTCAGCGGCCACGGCTGCCAAGGAGTGGTGTGGGAGTAACGGGGGTAAGAACCTGAGGTCTGAAAGGCCACCCGCTCCAGCGCCGACCAACTTGATTGCGTTCTGGCCTCCATAGCCCAGAACCACCCTGTAACGTAATCAGACGAAATCCTTGAGCTTTTGTACTAGACGTTTTCGAAGATGTAGAGCTCTTCATACCACTGAGAGTTGTTGATGCAGAGCTCGGAGAGCGCAGTCTCAACTTCTCCCTCGTTGACCCACTCAAAGACCATTGTATGAAGCGTGAAGATCTAGCCTGTGTAGATGAGGCAAGTTCAGAGAGAGTGCCAGATCCCATAAGGTTCTGAGATGACGAGTAGTGTTCATGATGACACTTCGCACACAGAAGAAACACTCGAAAGGAGATTCCTAAGGCCCTTCTGGGGGACGTACCTAAAGATTGAGACTGAGTGACTCCCGTGTAGCCTTGTTGGTTTCCTTGCGCAGCAGGAATGGGGATTCTGGGTATCAACAACACGCACACAAAGCTTTTGCCTCGATGGGAAGGGTAACCTTTTAAAGGACGAACCTCGTGTCGAGCGTTGCGGTGTAGTTGTCCCCGCAGTGTCAACATGTGTTGGTAACAAGAAGCGCAGCGAGTACTTCATAAACGGCAAGTCTGTTTCTTGGGAGGCCTACGACACTCGTCTTCAGAAGTTTGGCATCTTGGTAAAGGCGCGCAACTTCCTCGTCTTCCAGGTACGCGTGGCGGCATGCTTGTTTATTCGCCTGATGGGATGATGGAAGAAGGCGGACGCACACACCAATGTTGGGTCACTGAATGGCTGTGGCCTCCAATAAATAGGGAGAAGAACAAGTAGCAATGACGATCACGCGTGGCCTAGTAGCCTGTTGGTGGATACTGCTGTTGCGGTGGGTACTGCTGCGGCGGGTACTGCTGGGTCGGATAGCCGGTCGGGGCACCGCCGTAACCTCCACCACCGTAGCCACCACCATAACCAGCGGGTGGTGCCGGGCCACCGGGGCCTCCACCATAGCTAGGAATGAAAGATGCTGGCGCACCAACGGCTGGAACAGTGCTGCCGTAGGCACCAGGAGGTGGGCCATACTGTTGAGGCGGCGGCTGGCCGTAGGGCTGCTGAGGCGGGTACTGGGCTGGTGGGCCATATTGATTCGATGGAGGCGGGTAGTAAGAGGCCGGTTGCTGGGGCGGATAGGCTGCAGGAGGCGCTGCAAGACCTACACTACCGTAGGCCGCGCCCGGACCGCTAGACACATAGGGCGCAGCGCCAGACGCATAGGGTGCAGCGCCGGACATGTAGGGCGCACCGCCTGTGCCGTAGGCCATCGAATACCGCTGCTTGAGCACGTCCTCTACGGTGCCTATCGAGTAGTTTACACGCAAACAGATCAGACATTCGTACCCGATGAAACATCATCAAAATGATTGTAGCCTTACCTCCGCCACCAGCAGCATAAGCAGTTGTATAGGTAGTTGTGGGAATGGCACTCGAAATGTTGTTGGGGAAGTTTATGGGCTTCAGCCGAAGGTGGATTTCACCTCGTGGTGATAGGTGGACTGTGACCTAGATAGAATCAATATAGCATGAGACAGAGCCTATACACATCAAAGTGTGGCACGGTCCACCTGCGACTCAACATTGTTGGCCAAATCATCTAGACGCGCCTCGCCAGCGCCCTGTCAACAGGTTAAGCAAGGAGATCGCAGATGAGAATGTCAATCAAGAAGGGACGCACCAGCACGTCGTCCTTGGTGAATCTGTCCCAATCGTAACAGGATACCTTCAACGGTTCCTTGGGATTCGATGAGCATAGCGTATAGGTCTCGTTCCTGTGCCGCCACCATTTTGAAGCTGTCAAATAACATGATCCGCACGGTGAGGGCTTTTTGAGGCTCATATCAGTACCAGTAAGGGTTCAGTGTCTTCTTCTTGGTGGAACTCTTTATCATCTCACCACCCCTGCACGCGCCCGCAAGTTAGACTCAGAATATTCATTCACACGTACCAGTAACAAATAAATAATAATTGTATCTTTCAAAAGAAAAATGTTATTTGTTGACTACAAAACACTATTTTCAATTTTCTTCTAAACATTCATTTTAAAATATTTAAATTAAACAAAAATGATTTTACGTACCAAAATAACTTCACGTATGGATCAGAGAACCCTGTAGAAAAGTAAAGTCAAGAAACATTCAAATAATGAACTTTAAATAAATTAAAATCTATCTTTCTTTTTTTGCTACCAATTTTTTTCTTTGACCGGTACATACCATTCATGTCTCCTGCGGGCAAGTTGTTGCCGCTCACGACCCGCACTTGTAATTGATACATGTCGGTTATGTATATATTTTCTGTGGCCTGTTGATTCTTAATGTACGAATGATCGAATCCCTCTTCTATCGAACTCTAGGGGTGTCGATGATGGATCCGATGCACAGTGATTTTTTTACACGAAACGGCTCACGACTTCGGTTACTTTCTCTTTTTCGTTTTTCGGTTTCAATTTTCGAAAAAGAGGGTATTTTGAAACACTGAAAACTCTTTCGGAAATTTAAACACTTCCCATGTTAAGCGAAATTCTGCGAATCTCCGAAATTTCATTATAGTTAAAAAGCCAATATTAAAATATTGCATTCTGCTTCATTGCCGTAATCAACGATGCAAAAGTTCAGGATTTCAATTAAGGTCGTTTCGGACAACGTATGACCCTGGTACTCTCGATCCCTGTCCTGCACTCGCCTTACGCACTCGAGGGTATTAATCGAATTGATTGATTGATGATCATCAGGTGCTACGTAGGGAAGAGGAGGCTCGAACTTGCGATGGCCCGCAACACCGACAGGTTCGAGTTCACTGTACGTGTTGCCTTCCTCCAGACATTTTTTTAACAATATTAAACAACCGAAACCTGACTAATTTTTTGATTTTGCATAAAAATTTTGTTTTTTGTTGAAATTATATTTTTAAAACTCTAACCTGAATTTATTTGATTTTGATTTTAAAAACACAGGTAAAGTGGCTTCCTTTTCTCCTACAGCCGACGCTGCCCAAGGAGGGCTTGGACAGGCGCGAATATTATCGTCAGAAGTTTGGCGGTCGTGCGGTGGGCGCCATGGAGACTCTCAAGAAAGTGGGTACGCGCAGCTTAACCCATGCTTCCCAGGTGCATTGCTTGCAGCTCACCTTATGTGACTGATGGTATGTGGTTGGTTTCTTTCACAGGAAGTCCGCTCGGTATCAACTTTGCTGATGATGCAGTCATCGGCAACACGATCGACTCGCATCGCCTGGTTGAATACGCCGATCGGCAGGGCAAGCAGGATGCGGTAGATTGCTTCAACCTGGGCTCCAGCCTGTGCCGTGCGAGGCTCGTCTGACTTGTTCCTACAGGTGATCGAGGGAATCTTCAAGGCCTACTTTGAGCAAGGCAAGAACTTGGGCTCTATTGACGTTCTTACGAGCGTTGCGAAGGAGGCTGGCCTTGATGAGGAACAAGTGAAAGTATGTAACACACTACTTGCACTCTGTACACAAATCTTACGTTTGTATTTGATTATCAGACTTATCTGCAAGGCGATGAAGACCGTGACTGGGTTTTGACAATGGACCAGTACTGGAAGGAACAGCAAATTGGTGGTGTTCCCTGCTTCGTCTTCAACGACAAGTAACATCCTTTCTCTCGTGTCAACAATAAGGATATTTGTTCACTGAGTGTCGCTGCAGGATCACCTTCTCTGGTGCGCAGGAGCCCGACGTCTTTGAGCAGGTTTTCAACACGCTCCGTAAGCAAGCTGATTCCTAGCCACTTGATCATCGCCATGTCTTGTGGGCACACGCTTGATGTGGTCGTGCACCTTGCGTACTCGACCTGAACTGTTCGTGCTTCGTTCGCATGAAGGCTGGGCTGTAAAGCAACCCCTAAACGCAGGGGAAGCAGTCCGGACCTGACCCATAGCGGAGACGAACGGCTTCAGCAAGAGTACGCGAGTCAGTCTGATCCGGCAAGTGCACTTGTGCCTGTCATTTCCTTGGCCAACATGTTAGAAACAGATACTAATTTATACCACACTCCTCCTTCATGGTCCACGTGGATCGAAGATAATCTAGGTTAAGTGGCTTTGTGTATCTTGGGCATGAACCTTATATGTGCATATGAGTTTCGATATAGATGGAAAGTTGGGGATATGAGAACTCCTCCCTTTGTGTAACGCACACAATACCCGCAGGTCCCCGGTGATCTCCACGCAGAGGCTTGTTCTGCGCCCTCCCTGCTCTTCTTCTGCTTTACCTCCCCTCGGCGACGTGGGTGCAACCAGACCCTGCCCGGTGCACCCCCCTTGCGCAAGAGGATCCGTAGGATCAGTCCACCTTCCTCACCACACCTGTGAGTGATCTCGCCGAGTACTGCTGGGCCAAGAAGCGGCGCATATTTCAAGTTCCAATCTCGATACTCGGCTTGAGGTCTGGTGACCTGGAAGCTCTTCTCTCTGCTATTTTCTTTCATTTACATATCTTTGGAAGCCAATACGTTCCATTCAGGTACGCATTTTCAGAATTGTTATATCAACCTGCAGAGCATTATTTTTCCTATTTTTCTACAGCGATTGATCTTGCAAATAATATTTAAATCATGTTTATCTAAATGCTAAGAAATATAGATCGTGTAGAGGGATAGGAGGAGAGGGACGATGGGCCTTGGAACTTCGAAACCCGGGGCGCCCGGCACCGCGAGTGGAGCCACGGCGCCCAGCCGTGCCTACAGCGGTCTGCGGTCCTACTTCAGCCCTCCCACGAGCCCACCCGAGACACCCGACAGCAGTCCACCCCACAGTCCCCGCTCGCCCTCGCGAGTCACCCCAGGTATACCATTTTATTATTTATTTTAAAAAACGCTCTTACATATTTATTTGTGATTTTCTCATTTTTTAAATAATTATCTCAAAAGAGGAAAAATAAAATACAAAAAGTGGCAGATGCTTCATGTTCATGGTCTTGAAGCTGACTAAAGTTGCAGAATCACGTGCAGCGCACAGACGCACAACACAACCCACACCGATCAGTTCGGGACAATCGCGGCCGATGCCTGTTCCACTTTCGCCCTTCTCTGGCGTCAACATGTGCGGTACGGTGGACCGGTGAAAGCTACAATTTGTGGGTTTCGCTGCTTGTCTTATCAGGCCTCAATCCTCTCTCTAGTGTCTCCTTCGGGTCCCGTGCCAACCGGGCAGGAACGAGTGGCTACTGTCTTTAATTGGACTCATGGCGGCAAGAACGTCGCGGTTACGGGTATGAAATCAGAGGCTGTTAGCCTCATAGCTTCGCATCCCAAGCCAGGTCATTCACTTACGCTGCCGGTATGCAGGAACATGGGCCAACTGGCAGGAGGTGTTCCCTCTCAACCGCAGTGAGCATGACTTCACTGCTATATTAGAACTGCCTCCTGGTGTTCATCAGTACGAACAGGATCCCCTTCGACACAATAGCATCACGCTAAAATCTATCCCACAGATATAAGTTCATTGTAGACGGCAAGTGGAAGCACGCACCAGAGCAACCAGTTGCCACCGACTCACGAGGAAACCTCAATAACTGTATGGAGATCAAGGAATTCCGATTAGGCCAATCTGGAAAGAACAATCCTCTCGGTGCGAGAAGTCCCCATAAACAAAACTGCGCCTTCTTTTCTGATGTAACTGGTTCAGGACGAGGATCGCCGCCAGGAAGTTACACTCAAGAAATCCCCGAGCTCATCAAGTTTAACGACATGTTCGACGAACCGCAGGATTCCACACCTGGGTACCTTTAACGCATGATGGCCTTAGTGAGCTGCTCAAGCCGCTGATACTCCTTTGTAGGCAAAGGAAAAAGCCGGACGAGCCGCCCGTTTTGCCTCCACACCTACTCGGAACACGATCAGTGCTTAACACTACGACTGGTACGTCATTTTAAACACTTATTGAAGCGCTTGTATCTCACGTTTTTGCTACAGATGATCCAACGGTTCTGCCGCTCCCTAACCATGTAATGCTAAACCACCTTTACTTCAAGAAATATGAAGATGTTCTGTCCAAGCGAGATGTGCTCATCCTAGGCACCACTCAACGATACAGAGTACGATCTATCACGGTTAAGTACTCTGTTATCGTGTAAGCCCAGCTAACTTTAAAGCCAGGAGAAATTCGTGACCACTGTCTTCTACAAGGCCGCACCGTCACTGAATGATGTAAATAACACTAC
>CDEZ01021153.1:0-21401 GCA_000826365.1 Acanthamoeba royreba
CTGGACAAGGACAAGAACGTGCTGCTGGCTGACTTTGGGTTCTCCAACTTTTGGTCGTCCCACAAGGCTGAGACTGAGGGCTTAGGTTCTCTGAACTTCGCCTCTCCCGAGATCATCACGTCCACGGCTTCGTACATAGGTCCGGAGGTAGACCTGGTATGTGAGAGAGTCCTGTTGAGGTCGCCTTGCTGTGATGCACTCGAACTTACTCGACACCGTGTGTGGCTGCAGTGGTCGTTAGGAGCGGTTCTCTACACCATGATCACTGGCCGACTGCCATTTTACTCCTCGGATCCTTCCGGTACCATCCGCAAGATCCGTAGAGGCGCGTGGCGGGTTGATGAGAACATCAAGAACGATCCCGACCTCTTCGACCTCCTTTGTCGGCTGCTGGAGCCCAACCCACTCAAGAGAGCTACCATCTGGGATGTCATCAACCATCCCTTCTACAGGAGCGGAAGCAAGATCATTCCTTCCGGCAGCGTGTCTACCACAACGCGTTCCACGCCACCTGTCTCGCCGTCGGGTTCCGCCACGATCGATATCCCTGACTCAACCACTTCGACCGGCAACAGCTCCCTTCCAAGTCAGCCAGTGGAAACTCCGACCACGACTTCTGCAACTTCGACTTCCTCTTCAGCCTCTTCCCTCTGCTCCTCCGATTCGGATTCATCTTCATATTCGCCACGTACATCGCATCGGTGTACCGCACCTAATTATTCTCTGCAGCCCATTAGTGAATGACCTCGTCATATTCAACAAAAGGTCCATTGTAAATGTGATTTTTTTGAAAACCCACGAATATATACAACATCTGAGCCAAAAAACTTACTCTAAAGCTGTGGTGAATCGTGGTGTTGCTTGCTTCGCTTCACGAACAAGGAGCACTATCGTTCTACGTCAGCAAACGTGATCTCGTCTATGTTGGTGTTTTATGATATGAACGATTCATTCTCTCAGTTGCGCAAAACACTGGGAGTCTAGAGAGCTTTGCCCAATCACTGAGGAAAAAGCAACAAGTATCATTTGGCCGAAGAGCACCTTGTATGCAAATCATTGTTTAGTAAGTTCACTCCCAAGGGATGAGGATACAACACAACACTGTTACACGCCCTTGCTGGCTTCGATTCTCCACAGGAAGTTCACTCCGCTGCTGGGGTGTCAGCGCTAGGGACAACATCGAGCGTGTTGTCCTTCGATTGGCTCTTCTTGCTCTTCTTCGTCCTTGGTGACGATGAAACTAGTGTTGAGGATTTACCTAATGATGAGACACTGGTGCTGGGCGGGCTGGAGCCAATAGGTCAGGAAGCCGCGTTACAGAAAAGTAAGGTGAGTGGCTAGTACCTCTCTAGACCTTCAGGCCGCTGAGTCATCCTCGGGAGTGTACGGCACGAGGTAGTTCGGAATCGTGGATGGAATCCATTTTCGATTGCGGCGGGCGAATTGCCAGCAGAAACGGACGTAGCGACCTGAGGCGATGTCGGGGCAGACAGAGACTTGTTGCGTGGTGATACAGGTGGTGGTACTCCGTTACTGCGTGGAGAAACTGGTGGTGGACCCACAGAACTCGATCGGGAATGAGCAACCGTTGTATCGGGTCGTGGTGTATCGTAGAAATTGCCATTAGCGCGTTCAGCTGTAAGTTGCAAGGTAAGGTCTTGCAGGCATCCATGAGCGTAATGCGACAACATACTCTCAAGCTGTTGGGCAGCCTTCTGCGCAAGGGTGACACTGGCCGCTTGCCCGGCTGGCACGTAAACGGCTGCTCGCTTAGGGATATCATTCTGTATTTATCAAATAGTCCATCAGACCGCATTTCAGAGAGGAAGGGCCACTAGAAACGAACCGTCAGCGACTGGCCACGCGGGCGAAGGGCGGAAGCACGCAGTGCTGCTAATTGCGGTGAACTGAGCAGTTCGTTCGCTGCCTGGTTCAGCTCTACAGAGCAGGACACAGCGAGTGAGATTTGGAAATGAGCGAAAAGCTGGTTCGGGATCTTACCAAGTGTTGAAATGGCACGTTTGAGTTCTCGTCCTTGAGCCACTCCTTTCTTTCGTGTCAAACTATTGATGATATCTGTAACCATAAAGACATGTCAGTATTGTAGAGTTTGATCGTGCTTATTCACTGAGTACCTTCTCGCGCTGCTCGGTCACCGTCCATCTTCTTCTTAATTGTCGTTAGCTCGTGCAGCCACTCGGTCTTCTCGAGCTCGCTCTCAGCGAAAAAGCGCACGACCGATTCCCCGAACTCTGTGTCGAGACCAAAACTGTGCTTATTCTCTGTGGAGATAAATACGATGAGACATATGTCCGCATAGCAATGCGCTAACAAGTACAAGCCGGGCGTACTAGCATCATCGGGTACTGAGCGCGGAACTAGGAACTTGAGCTGGAAGGATGCCCTGTATTTTAGATCCTTCGCCCCACCCGAAGGCTTCTTTTGCTTCAGTGCGCTCCCTATCGATTCAATTCGTTGAAGCGCGCGTTAAATTAGCGGTGCCATAAGGACATGTGTTACCATTCGTACCAGTCTGTTTGGCGATGACGAGAATGTCAGAGAAGAGGAATACTAAGTTCGGTTGCCTCTTCTTCTGTTTTACTGACCACACCACGAGAGTTCCTTGCCTCACGAATTTGCGCCCAGGAACAACTAAGTTCTGCAGCAGGCCAGGAAAGGAATTGAAAAAGATGAAAAGACAGGTGAGTGGCTAATCACGACAATCTGATAAACAAATTCTCTGTACCTCTGCTTTGTTAGAGAAGCGCGATTGAATTGCTGAAACTAGATGTACATGTTCTGACTCCTCAGCCTTCTCTTCAATGTAGGTTGCCACACTTGCGATTTGCTCCAATGCCTGTCCGGGAACAAGGGGGGTTAGACAAAGGAACAAACGAGGGTAATCAACGAGCGAAGTGATACTTTTTGAAGTGACTCATAATCGATGTGGTCCTTTTCTGTATGTTTGAGCAAATCTCTGTGAAGCAGAGAAGAAGTACTAATGAGGAGACTGCCGAAATGTCAAACCAACTAACCCACGGGAACGCACCGTAGGAGGAGCTGATATCTGGGGATCCTTTGCACAGGCATGATGAGATACGCAAAGATATCCTTGTTCGATAGTTGTGCCGCGTTGGACTTTTCCAGCTCCTGTTTGTTTGCTTTGTGGTCAGTGAGTGAAGCACAACGACTGGAGCGAAAGGAGCGAACAGTGATATAGGCATGGAACTCGAGTGAATTCTTCCTGGCTGTAGACAACTCACTTCGGGCTCTATCGTAATCCTTCACATACTGAGTGTAAACCTTAAGAAACAAACCCTACACCATCATTTAAGATTAGCCAGTCATCAAACGGGCATTTATCCGATATGGCGTGTAACGTACGAGTTGAAGGAAAATGTCGCCAAGCTTTTGGTGTGGGTTCCATTTCTCAACTCGGGGGGTAAGGTCTCGCAGCAATTTGCTGTTGTAGTTAAAGATTACTTGGATATCACTGTACACGGATTTTAACTCCTTAATGGTGACCTGAAACGGCAAGCAAGTGAGCATTACACATATTGATGCGCGCACTGAGAGAATCCTTACCTCGCCGGATTTAGATCCATTCTTGGGTTTCCATACGTTATCGTTGAGGCTCTCTTTGATTGGATTGATGAATACATTCATCAGGAGAT
Source organism: Acanthamoeba royreba (assembly GCA_000826365.1). Classification (NCBI taxonomy): domain Eukaryota; phylum Discosea; order Longamoebia; family Acanthamoebidae; genus Acanthamoeba; species Acanthamoeba royreba. Next base: position 3,675 of record CDEZ01021153.1, read on the forward strand.
TGAGGTTGGTCACGTAGTCCTGCTCAGTCTGCAAAATTTCTCGAGCCACATTTTCACGATAGGCAACATCTCGTACTGCATCGCAAAGGGAGCCCACTTTTTTAAGTCGACGTCTTCCTATTTGTGATAAAGATCAATTGAGTTGTACCGCGCTTGATAAAGGCTCGGCGTGCTCGATTGCTGCGTATGAGGGCTTGTAGTCGCACGATTCCGCGCATAGCCTTGTCGTTTATCTTCTCATTGAGCATCTATTGGATAGTATCACCCAACGTTAGATACGCCCATTCTTACTGTCTTAATGGATTCTTGTTGGCCATACGGTGGTTTCGCTTGTATGCAGCCCTTTGTCTTTGGTGCCTGAGGTGCCGCGGTAGGAGTAGCGGGAGAGGAGCATTTCGACTCTCTTGCGGTCGCTCTCATCAAAGGATAACTCGCCCTTCTCCTTTCGCTTCATCATCTCCTCTCGTGACTTCAACTTGAAGTAGAAGTTCCATTCCCTGTCCGCTGTCTCTGCAATCGCTTCTATACACTCACTGTGCAGCAAAACATGAGTGAGTGTGATGGCACAAAAGAGGTGATCCACGTTGAACTCGCAGAACAAGTCCATGGTAACCATCATGAGTCAGAAAACTTCCTCTTGTAACAATAAAACTCCGAAAAGGGGCGTAAGCGAGAGGCACGTACACCACCCTGATGGCATTTCCATGCCTGTCTAGGTCGCTTAGGGCGAACCGCTTGCTTGGTGGAATACCGCACTCTTCACATGCCTATAGGTGTAGAAGACCCCCACCACGACCGATGTCGTCAGCGCAAGTCCAAAAGTCCTCGTCTCTCTCCCGAAAAAAGGCTTGCTGTTTCGCTCAAGAAAAGAGAAAAACGAACGTAAAAGAACGAAAGAGAAGTCGACTGTCGCTTTCGCTTTCGTTCTTTTGAAGGGAAAAAGAAAGAGAGAAAAGGGGGCGGATGTGTACCGCCAAGAAGAACCCGATGTTCTCCTTTCGTCGGTAGGCCTGGTTGAGGTCCTTGCCCTCATAGTAACGAGGCACGGAACCCATCTTCAGGGACAACATGAGCCGGCACAGTAGTACTCCGTCCTTTTGTTTTCCATTTCAAATTAGGGATGAGAATGGAAGAAAGATAAAAATCCATCAAATCACACATAAGGGAAGTAGGCCTTGAGAGATGGAGGATGAAGCAGATGGAATTTACCCGTAGGAGTTCGTGGAAGGTGGCGGTCTGCTCTTCCTTCAGGACGCTCAGGTCTTCCATGAGGACTTCGGCAAGCCACTCTTGGACGGCCATCTCGCGGAGGAGGAAGTCCTCCACGTCCTCCGGCGGCACAACCAGGTCCATCTTTTCTTTTTTTCTTCTTTTATGTTTTGGCTTCTTCTTTCTTCAACTGAATGGCGCGGGGGAACCCCAGGCGCGTGCGTCGAGTTCAAGCTCGCTCCTCAGGTGCAGTCCTCTAGGACACCAAAAACTACCAGCGCAAATAGAAAGGCGGCGATAGTGCTTTTTTTTCGCTCCTGTGTTGTTGTGTTCGGAAATAATTAGGGATGAACACTAATTCATTTCATTCAACCAAAATTCTTGTTCTGAGATAATTCAAATTCTTACTTCATATCATGTTTCAAATTTTTTAATCGTCATTCTCACTCCTGGAAATATCCCGTAGCCCCCGAACAAAGAAAGGACAACAAGGTTGGAAAGAGAGAAAGGGGCGAAGGAAGAGATGGAGGTGGTACCCGCGCAGGAGTTCGATCTCCCGCTAGACGTGGGGGATGCGGAAGTCACAGCGGTGGCCTTTCATCCGGAAAAGGCTGTGGCCTACGTCGCCGCCGGGGAGCATCTCTTTGGTACGGGTTACCTGCCATACATGGTCCATTTTTACACCAACTAAAGATCTAAAAAAGAGAAAGCGAAAACGACGCTCGTCCGTCCCCTCCTGCTGATGGAGGGGGGGAGTGCGTGATGGTTGAGTACTGACAGTTGTTTTTATGTCCGAGTAGCGTATGACCTTCACTCGGGGGCGCTGAATGGGCGCGGCCGTGTGAACTCAGGGACTCGTATCAACCTGCTCTCCACGTCAGCAGACTTCCTCGTAGCCGCGACAGAGGTACAGATGGGAGGGAGTTGGCAACAACTTTAGGCTCCGAAGAAACTTGAGCTGATGACTCACATGGTTCGGCACAAACAGGATGGGTCTATCTACGTTTACGAGGGCGAGTACATGGTGTCGGGCACGGTGGGTCCCCTCTGCCCGGTGGCAGTGTTTCCGGGACTCAAGGGCGAGCGTCTGCCATTGACCACGCTCGCTATTTCTCCCCTCACGTCGTGGCTGTTCTACGTGAAGAACGACTCGAAAGAGATCAATGGTACCCGTGGTTCCCCTTCTGTGGACATGATGGAAGCCAGTCCCAATACTTATTTCTTCCGTCGCAGTAATCGACCTTAGTACGAAGCAGAAGCTTGCCTTTAAAATGGACGCCAAGAAGCCCATCTCTGCTATCGCCTGTGATCCTGGCCAGACTCATATCGTAATTGCCGACACTTGAATCAGCTGCAAAGGACCCGTTGTACTGATCATATGCCTATGCGTTATTATGAATAGGCCGCGGCTTCTTCTGATGGTATTGTGAGAATCTGGGACTACACAAGGCAACGCATTCATTTCCAAACTGATGGTATGTCTTGAAGCAAGGCCGATGATGTTGATGACGCATTTGTTGATGGTTTGTTTTTTATTGATTCTCTTTACAGACTTCAACACCATCTCTTTGGCCAAGAAGATTCCCCTATCAAAGATCAGCGCGTTGGAGTTCTTCCAACAGCAGATTGTGGCCGTTGGCCAGAACGGCGTGGTTGTACTCTGGAACCTTGCACTTAAGGAGGCTAGTAAAGTCTCTGCAGGATGGTACGCAGTTCCCCTGCGCTGCTGCTCTCCATCACCTGATTATCATTTTCTTCCCACTCAGCCGTATCATGCGCCACATGTTACCGGTCGTCGGAGCCGTAGCTCACCATTCGCTGCCCTGCTTCTTTACAATGAGCTCTAATGGCACGCTATTCTCTTGGAAACTCGGTCCACGCAGTGCTGTTGATAAGAAGACGACAATACATCCTGCTGGTACGGATACAATTCTGTATGAAGATGTATCTTCGCGTCTACTCCTCTTATCGGTGAATGCAGGCTACACTCAGGACTTTAATGCGGTCGTTGCTGAAACGGAAAGAAGGGTGAATTACATGGCAACGTTCGGTGGAAGGGCTGATGCACCTCAGTTGGAGGCAAGCGGAATTGTGGCGCATGCTTCCCTCAACTTTATTGCCTTCATCTTCAATGTAACTCCTGTAGTTTTGGCAGCTTTTAGCATACGAGTGTACTTATATCTGACTGGAATTCCATACAGAGGAACATCAGGACCGAGGGATCCACACCTGCTGCACTGGGAACGCGAGTGTGCATTTACTCACTGATGCCTCGGTGCGAATCCTTCTCTTCGCTTACGTTTTGTATATGCTTTCTCACGCGAATGCCCTGTAGATCAAATCCAGCGCTTCTATTAGCACAAGCTGAACGCGTGGATTTGCCCTCTGATTTCTTCCACGAGGAAAAGTTCACTTTCGATTTTCCGGCCGACAGATTCCACTTCATCGATCGCAACAAAGTTCAGTCGCATTCGTTATTGGAAAGCAACAACCTTATGGAGGATGAACTTCCCGCTGTGCCGGAGGATGTTGGTACCGTAGCATATCTTCTTTCCTTTAATGTTCAACTTTGCAATAACCTATCACACGACTGTCAGGCACTACATTCCATCCTACTCGGTTCATGTACAGTCCAGTCCAGCGTCAGTTCCTAGTCTTCGGTGATCTCTACGATACCATCGCGCTAAATAAGGACGCTGAAGGTATGCTCTTAACTCTCAAACCAACTGTCTTGTAGTTGACCCTTCGTATCTGGCAGATTCATCTTTCGACGCACTTCCCAGCATGAGAGAGCCGAAGAAGTCTCTATTAACTCAAATGTTAAAGGAGGGAAAGGGACAGGGGAGTAGCGCCTCGAGCAAGGACAACATTGAGGCCCCTGAAGACGCTATTGAGAAAGAAAAGAAGGATAGACGAAGTGAGGACAAGGAAAGGAAACTGATCCAGAAGTTCCAGGAACGCACCTACTCCCACCTACCTCCGCCATCCTCCGCGCAGAGGTTCTCTCTACTCTCCTGCACATGTTTTTGGGTACGTTTGCTTAGATGTTCACACAGGACCAAGTATCGTTACTGGCTGAGTGGCGATCACAACTCAAGCGAAGGCAAAAATGCTCCCCGAGTCTTCCAAAAGGGTACGCTGCACAGCATTGCCATTTGATCACTGTTAAAGAAAAACTCTCTTTCCAGGACGCGATGGAGTGTTCATCGGTAGCCACCACTTGGAGTTTGTGGTCTTGTCCGAAAGTGGTGAAAAGGTAACCTTGATTCCGTGTTTGTGCTCCGAATCCATTTGACACTTGTTTCCTCTCAGCTCCATGTGGCGTCCACCAATGCGCCGTCTTCGTCCAAAGCCCAGCTGAAGCTCACTTTCCCTCGTCCTATGCTTCGCGTTTTCAAGTCTCCTCTTGGTATGATCCGTGAGTGTTTGAACGCATGAGAAGCTAACATTTTTCATCCTCGTCATTTCAGCGAGCGAAAGGGCTGTATTGTACTTTGATCCAGCTGACCACAAGCTGGTGTATTCATTGAATGCTGCTAGCGGTTCTACAGAGATCACTTCTTTCCTACCATCTTCGGACCGTCGGCACGCCCTCAAACTTCAGTCTGGTGAGGTTCCTATCGATGTGTTGTGGAAGCCACAGGCGGTACATATTCTGCCTTCTTCCAAACCGATGGAGTTTATGTTAGGGTTTTGTTGATTCAATGTTTTGTTTGCAGGCATCTGCCAACGTACAATTGGCTGCGGTGATCACTACTCACTTCATTCGCCTTTTCTCTTCGGACCTGCGGGGCAATATCCGTGAGCTCTTCAAGTACGAAAAGCCCTACAAGTCGGGTCCCATCTATTTCCAGGTATCATCAGTCCTTCCAATTTTTTAAATGAGAAACCTAACGCGCTCTACAGAGTGGCTACTGGCTCGGAAGCTCTTTCCTTTTCTCAACTCCCACTGGTATCTCGTACCTGACCATTGAGGGCATTGTCAGGCCTCTCTGCTCGCTCGATGTATCTGGGGCAGGTAAGCCATCCATATTCCTCACCGTTGATGACTTGACGGCTCATCTAGAATGCTTGGAAAAGTGATCACGGCGGTTCTGAACGATCGCGTTATCTATGCTTGTCCTTTCCACGACCGTACTCAAATCCGGTCTCAGCCTGTTGGACTGCTGGAACCGTTGGTTATGGTGCTTTACCGTGCATGCGCGAAACTGAGATACAGGTTGACACGATCCATCTCCTTTGCAGGGCCAACTCTCCATGGCGCCGTATCTCCGCCTTTCGTCCCATCATTTGAGGCCCCTTATCTCCAGAATCGTCGGACGTTTCGATTGCAGGCGTGTGAGCCAGTTCTTCATTGAAGAACTAGATCGTAGAGTACATGGCGCGCCCTGTTTCCTGTGTACCAACATTTGTTGATCATCGTCATCTCCAGGGTCTTCCCGACTTGGCATTCTCGCTTGCTGAGCACTCAATCCTGCTCGACGGCATCTATAAGTTCGAGCTTGCTGTTAGGGCCCTGCTCTTCCACAAAGCTATCAATCTCCTCTACAAGGCCTACAAGGACTCACCAGGTAGATGCTTTCCAATCCCTTCACACGAGGTTCTCTTATTGACTCTCCTTTTGGCAGAGTATCCTGCCTTGCCCGCGACCTCGGAGCTGCGTAGCCGCTTCGTTCAGCTGGCTGAGGTAGCGGTCGACTTCCAGCAATACGAGATCGCCCGGCGCTGCTACGAGGTCCTCAACGACCACTACGCCTTGCTCCATATCTACGCTATCTGTCGGTAAGTCTCCCAACACAAAACATGGATGTCGCCCAAAGGTTATCGTTGATATTCATCGTTCGCTCTAGGGACATTGATGGTTTGAAGTCACTCACTTCTGGTGACATCCAAGACGCGCCCGTGGGCCTCGCCGAGCTGGCACAGATGCTGATCGTTGTCGAGGTAAGCCTCCGCTCCTGGAGCGATCATCGGTCCCTGCTCCTCTCCCAACCCCAGAACTCACCTCTTCTGGCCTTTGGACACAAGGCACAGAATGCCGGCAAGCCGGGAGCAGTGACCGACGCCTCCTTCACGTCCCTCTACACCACCAGTCACTGGAACGCGGTGCAGGCTACGCACCCCATCATCCGGGTACGCACACCCTTCTTCTTTTTCCCTCCCTTCTGCCCGTCCTGTTTAGGTCCGCGCGCGTGCGTTATCCGCACTTAGAGGAGACGGTCACCTTCTTCAGGAACCTCTCGTCTTCTCTCCCCATCTCTACCCCCCATACCCATCTCCACCTTCCTCGCTGACCTTCTTTGATTGAGCGGCAGTGAAAGATTGAGATGCACTCAAATTTTCAAAATTACCTCTCCGTACGGAGAAAAGAACAGAGCTGCAGGGAAGAGGGGGTCTTGGGTTCCCTTGAGTTTAGTTGAAGGACTCCTCCTTGTGCTCGCCATGCTGCTCCTGCTCCCGCTGCTGCCGGCGCGGCACGCGGTTGGGGTCCTGCCTGGCGAAGGAGATGCTGACCTTGCGACCGTCGAGCTCCTTCTCATGGAGGCTCTCCGCGGCACGCTGGGCATCCTCGGGCCTGGCAAAGGTCACGAAGCCAAAGCCACGCGAACGGCCGGTCTCCCTGTCGACCACCACTCGCACTGCGAAGCATTCACAAAATTCCACAGATCAGCAAAAATTGATCAAAATTTAGTTCATCTCCATTTTATCGTTCCATCTTCGGAAACGAATGATAAATTTGAGCTGAGATGGAGATGGATGAATTTTGCGCACCATTCCTGAGCTCGCCGAAGGGCTGGAAGGTCTCCCGGAGCTTATTCTCATCGGTACCCCACGAGATGCCGCCGACGAAGAGGCGGTTGGGGAAGACGTCGTCAGCGAAGCGACGGACGGCCACAGTGCGGGCCTGACGGGCCATAAGGATAGAGGTAGCGGGGCGGGAGACGAGGCCGAGGCGGTTCATGTTTGTTTGTGGTTTTGGAGGGGATAGTCGACTGAGCGGAAGGGAGGGTAACGAGCGGAAAGATCAGAAAACCGCAAAAGATGGGAAAGACGTGGCTTTTCCCTCCGGAGTGTCGACACGGAAATCCGGAGTTAAATTCCTAGAAAACTATTTTTCGTCGACTAGTATGTGTCGACATAACGTGACAGGTGTGGGGAATTTGGGGTGTACTGCCGGTGGATCTGGGCGAAAAGGACTAAAGTCGGCTGTGGTGCTGCGGTGTAGGTGGGGCAGGGTCCGCAGGGCGAGATGGTTACGGTGTCTCCGTTGAAGCCCGAGGGCGTGCAGGACTGGATGGGCAAGAAGCTTGATTGGAATCCGGCCTTCATTCCATCCGGACAGCGTCCGCCGCCTCCTCCGCCGCAGGCTCAATCCACTGGCCAAGCTGCAATCTTCGAAGACAATCGCAGGTCTGCTGCACATTTCTGTTCTATATGCCTGCGCTTTGTTGATTGTTCTTTCATCGGCTGCAGCTCTGCTGAAGGAGGTCGTAAGCCTGGCGTTGTTAATGTACCTGATAAGGGGGGCTACCGGGTGCTTATGCCTCCGTCTCGCAAGCTTCATATTCCAAAGGTGGCTCTCCCCTACGCGGATTCGTCAACGCCAACTTTGCGGTACTTGCATTCATGTTGATTTTCTCATCCCTCGGCGGGCTAACCACCTTCACAATCCAGCCGCACGCTATCTGATGAAAATGTAAGGCGCATAAAGAGTATTGGCGATGCATCGGGAACTACTTCCGACGTGGACACTCTGGACCAAGACGTACTTGTGTACACCTTACCAACTAGGGATCCGCACTTATCTTGACACTTGCCCCTTTTCAGGATGCCGACAGCACCGAGTTCTCCGGCACTTCCGAGGTGCCTTCATCAACGAACGTGGATGATACTTTCTCACCTCTAACTGACAACACCGAAGACGATGTACTTCGCAATCCATCTCATGTCTCTGGAAAAGACGCTGACCATGAAACCGTTCGTTTAGGAGGAGGACACGGAAACCGAAACGGTTCGCGATGTCGAGGACGATGAAGATCGCGAGAGAGAGGAAAAGGCAGAAGCCAAGCAAGAAGGTTCTTTGCTCTATCCGTATCATATATTCTTCTTTCTCTAACTATGTAGTAGCCGAGACACGAGAACCGGAAGCTACTGCTGAATCTAACGATGAGGCCCTCGCCAACATCTCTGAAAGAAGCAAGATAACGTACGCAATGACCATTCTTTGCTCGATTAACGGATATGCTAACATGAGTAATGATGCAACTAGCAATGCACGTGAGGGAATGAGGAGAATGCTACTTCTCATGGACCTTGGACGCTTCACCGCTGCATACGACCACGCTGATCTATCCATCCGCCTTCTGAGTGCGTCATTATCCAGCCCTTTGACACCTTCTTGACTAACAGACATTATGCACAGGGAGGGACTCAGAGCGTAGGAGAGAAATCAAGTTCTGCGCTTCGTACAAGCTCGCACTCTCTTTGCTAATGAGAATCAAGCAAATCCAACGCGCAGAGGGCAATCATCCTTCCACGTCATCGTCCTTGATAGGCAACAAACCGGTCCCTGAATCCAATCCGGCAGCTGCTCTTGCGTTGATTTCGCGCCATCTCACTGAGGTGAAGCTTGATCCTAGACACCACCTGCTTATCCTCAACTTGGTTGTCGGCATTCAATTCGACATCGGTAACTACAACTACGCCGCGAGTCTCCTCAAGCGCATCATCGCCTGCCTTGATGGCGAAGTAGCCAGCAAGGAACGCAGCAAAGACGAAGCGGAACGAGAGAAAGTGTCTCTGAACGAGAAGCTGCGCGTTTGCGAGGAGAAAGCTCGCAGCATTGGCGACGCCGTGCCGATCAACTACAAGTGCATTCGCTGTGGCCATGTTCACACTGGAAAAGTGCCCTCCGATCAGTGCGACAAGTGCCATGCGCCCATCCGTTTCTGTCATTCAGTACCCTTCCCTTGACTGGTTGATCCCTTCACCACATTACTCACCATTGTGGCTGTGCAGTCGTTCGAGCTGATCAGTCGTGCCCATTTCTATGCTTGCCGTTTGTGCGAGGCCACCTACGCTCACGAGACACCCAAGTGTCCGCTGTGTCTGTCTGCTTCCAGCCCGCTGTCGCCTCGCCGCATCGCCGCATCCCCTCAGTAACGTTATCTGAGCGATATCCTTTCTTTTCGAAATACACTTTTCGTTGGTCAGCCTGCAGTGTTGGTGCACCAAGTGTGCACAAAGGCGGAAGTCCCGCTTCCACCACAGAAGTTGCCCTAGCACATCCTGCACGAACCATTCACGAAAGGTGCAGTAAGATGCAGCAGCTTCTATGACCGAGCACAACATGTGCACAAGTGGGAAGTTCCTTCCAGCAAACCAGAAGCCACCACGCGAGAACGTTCGCGAATCGTGCACAATTATTACATTATCGAGTTCACTCAAGTCAGTGCTCTGGCAGAAGTTACTGGTGCAAGCATGTAAAAACCTCTCAATCAACTTTAGTACATCATTCATTCTGTTTTGCATAGTGCACAAAGCATGTCGAAGCCCTTCATGAAAGTGCTGATTCTTGGAGATTCTGGGTATGTACCTTGAGCTTGAGTTGTGACATCAACGTCCAACATTCATCGTGCACGATGTACTCCTTGGACAGTGTGGGAAAGACTTCACTGCTACAGCGTTTTGTGAAGGGTAACTTCTCCCAGATGTACAAAGCCACCATTGGTACCGTCCTCACTCATGTATTGTCACTATGATCACTCTCTTATGGTACACTTGATAGGAGCGGATTTCCTGACAAAGGACATCTTAGTAGACGACCATGTTGTCTACCTTCAAGTTTGGGACACAGGTGAGTATATGACGGAGACCTCCTCGGGTAGAGGGAACTTACTGATGAAGTGTCCTTCCAGCTGGCCAAGACAGGTTTGAGTCTCTTGGGCGATTCTTCTACCGCGGGACCGATGTGTGCATACTTGTCTACGACATCACCAACCCACGTTCTCTGGCGCGCCTGGAGGAGTGGAAGCAGCTCTTCGACGAAAGCATGCCATCGCAACAACACATCGATCACACTGTGTTTGGAGTTTTCGCCAATAAGGTTCGCTACATAGGAGTTAGTTCTTGGTCCTCGGCATCGTCGTTCCTCTTTTAATCCCTATGCTCAGACCGACAATGAGGAGAAGAGAGCCGTCGCGCAGAACGCGGCTGAGCTATGGTGTAACGAGCACGGCAACCTGCCCCACTTCTCAGTGAGCGCGAAGAGCGGACTCAACGTGGAGCAAGCCTTCCACATTCTCACCAAGCAGGCTGTACGAAAGATACAACAATGGTACAAGCGGGTCCACTTCGTTGAAGAAGAGAAGAAGCTGATGGTATCAAACGCAGGGACCTCCAGGACGTTGAAGAGAAGATAAAGCTGGACGAGCCTATTACAGGCCAGGGTTCGACCACGTGCAACTGCTAGAGAGGGTAGCCGAGAGCTGTTTTCGCCTGTGGCTTGCCGTAAGAGGTTTCTGCCCAAGGCGAATATGTATATGGACACATTCCTGAGTACCGAGTGAAAGAGAAATAGATCGACAACTTTATGGATGTCTGCATCCTCAAGGGAATGCGCAAACGTTCATGCCCTTCTTCACGGCAGGTCGTTCACTGACGGTCGCCACCCAGCGGTCGATGTTGGGGAATTCGCCCAACTCCTTCTTCAGGCCGTAGAACCGATCCACGCCAACAACCCACGGGTAGATCGCCTGTGATGAATCCCAAATCACCGTTAGAGCAAACATCACTGACCACAATGCCGCGAGAGCGGAAACATACAATGTCAGCAATGGTGTACTCATCACCAACGATGAACTGGCGGCCTTCAAGACGCTTCTCAAGGACGCCGAAGAGCCTCTGAGACTCCTTGAAGTATCTCTCCTTTGCGTAGGGAACGTCCTCCTTGGCGTACTTGTGGAAATGGCCCATTTGACCCTACGCACACGATTAACGCGATCGAATCAGGGTCAGAAGCTTCGCATCATTGGGACAGATCGCAGGCCTGCGAACGTACGAGCATGGGACCGAAGCCACCGACCTGCCAGAAGAGCCACTCGATGGCTTCGCTGCGCTTCGTTGGGTCCGAGGGAAGCAACTTGCCCGACTTCTGAGCGAGGTGAAGCAGGATGGCACCGCTCTCAAAGACAGGCAGAGGCTGCCCGTTGGTTCCGCCGGTCTTGTCCACGATCGCCGGAATCTTTGAGTTGGGGTTGATCGCCACAAACCTGTGCAGACATGGTGAGTCCAACATGGCAGGGTCACAGCTGAAGACTCATGAGTATCACTTACCAAGGCTCGAACTGGACGTTCTTGCGAATGTCAATGGTGTGTGCGTCATAGGGAAGACCTATTTCTTCAAGAGCGATGCCTGCAGAAGAAGAATAGAGAGGAAGAAAGCGAGTGAGTGACTTGTGTGCCTTGAGACTCAATTAAGAAGAAGAGGAAGCGAGTCAACGCACCTATTTTCTGGCCGTTCGGGGTGGCCAGCGAGTAGAGTTGAATGTCAGCGTCTCCAGAGGGAGTTTGTGTGGTCATCTTCTTCTTCTGCTTAGGGTCGGTTTGGGTTGTGGTACTGTATGCCTGAGCGCGAGGCTGGAGTCGTAGTCGGCAATAAGAGGAAGTAGTGACAGTAGAAGTAGAAACTGCGCCGGTTGAGGTTTGGAGGAGGAGCTGCGATGCTCTTTCTGTGCTGGTGCGAAGTAGTACTGATGTGGTGCGGAATGTGGGTAGCCTTGTTGTGCGCATATTTCGCTTCTTTTGAGAAGCGACGTGCGATTTCGAAACCTTTTTGGCGAGGAGAGGACCGAAACGCCGAAGTGGACTTTTCCCCGATTTCGCCGCAATAGGACCAAAGGTATGTGTCGACAATTCATTATTCACATTCTAAATACTTAGCAGATCGGGAGAGATGCTGCGCTCTTAGGGTGGCGGAAGCTCAGGCGGTGCGTGAACTGTGAGGGCTTGTGGCCGAGCTGCTTCTTCCAGTTCACTGTGACGCCGACGTCGAAGGTACCCCATCCGATGCGTGTGATGCTGAAGGGCGCCTGGCGCAAATGGACCTTGTCCGGAGTGAACGTAGGGTGAAGATCGAATGTAACGGATTCCACGAGCTCGGTAAGTTCCCTTCCGTCATCGTGTCCGTCGGGCAACTTCACGAACATCGTCCACTGGTGGGTGTTGTTACCGCGGTCTACAGGCACCTCCTCGTGGAGGTTGCCCAGTTCGATCACTTTCGGAATCTCCGTAGTGGCCGCCTCGCTTCGCTCCTTCTTCTTGCCCTTGGTCCTCTTGTTTGACTTCTTGACCCGCACCTCTACTTCCTTCTCATTATCTACCACATCCATCTCGTCTGACTCACTTTCCGAAGAGTTGATCGTCAGCTTGGCCTCCATCGCGGCCCTAGCCTCAGCTTCCTTCTTCCGATGCATAGCCTCGGCCTCTCGAAGCTGCGCCATCTCCTCGAGTAGCTGCGCCTTCTTCTTGTAGTAGGGATGAACGTTGCTGGGAATCTTCTTGAGCGGCAGGGCATCTCGAGGACGCCAGACAGGGATCGGATCGATCTCCACTCCGAGACGCTGCATCAGTCCTTCGAAGACTGGATCGCACTTGGCCCAAATGCGCAGGTCAGCCTGGTCGTCATCGGGTGTAGCCTGGAGGTTGATGAGTGCTACGCGCTTGGCCAAGAAGGGGAAGTGTGTGATGTGGCGGAGCGACATCGATGTGCCGGCGATGATGCACAGGTCGGCCTTCTTGCAATGCTCGTCAGCTTCGTTCCAGTCGACTTCGTCGAGCATCTCCCCAAAGTTGATGTGAGTGTCCTTCGTGCCGCAGTTGGTGTCCTTTGTGCCTACAAGCAATCCACCCCAGCGGCTCTTCTTCATCTTGGCATCGCCCGGCCAGCCCTTGTAGTGTGCAGGCGGCTTGCTGCCGCATCGGGAGCAGGTGCCCGCCATGTGGTCGTGGACATGAAGAGTGTCCGACCTCACATGATAGTTGCGCTCAAAGTCGTAGCCACACGCCGTGCATCGTTCAATGTAGACGTCGCCATGCAGGCAGCACAGCTGCTCGTGTCCCTTGAGTCCGGCCTTGCGGAAGATACCGTCGAGGTTGGTCGTGATGCAGTAGTGCGCAAGGCCCAGGCGGATCATGGTGGACATGGCCATGTGTGTTGAGGTCGGCTGGGCATCGAGCATGTCCACCTTGACTCGGGCCTTCTTCTCTTCTCGCTCCATCTCCTCAAGCAGCTTCTTCAGCTCCGCCTCGTCCTCTGCCGTGCGCTGGCTTCCCAGACCCTGGAGTTGCTTGATCCTGCGCTTGGTCCATGCGCCTGATGGGCCACGGTAGTCTCCTACGCCTGCTGATGTCGATACGCCAGCGCCGGTGAAGAAGACGGTGTACTTGCTCTTCTTCACCATCTGGGCCAGCCTGTCCAGCTTACGATCGAATCCCGCCGTATCGCTGCTCTCCTCGTTGTACTCACGTACCCGTTCTGAGTCCACTGTACTTGCCATCTCTCGTGCTTCTTGTTCTTTGTGTGATGAAGACGTTGATGTTGATGGTAGTCTGCTTTTATAGGGTCGACCCACATTTCACTTCATCACGCCTTCTGGCAAGGCTTCGCATCAAATTCTTCAGACAACCAAGAACCGAGTTTCCTTTTTCGCACTACACGTTTCGAATTTTTAACCGAACTTAATGCAATGCCAAGTATGTGAGAAATACTTTTTCTATTTGAATTTCTTCCTTGTTCTCGCATTTTTCACATTGTAGTGTCCGGGTGTCAAGCCTTCAGTGCATCACCACAATGACCGTCTACCGCACAACCTTCCTCGCCAAGAAGGTTCTGTCACCGGCCACGCTCCATGACCTCCGCCGCCTTGGCGCGCCATCCCCCTGGGCAGTCGGGGCCGCTTCTGCTATCGAATTGTGTGCTCTCCTTCGCGGGGTCCCTTGAGGCCTCTGTCGTCCGCCGAAACGAGATAAAGCAGAAGCTCCTCGCGCATGGCGGTCAGGTGTCCTACATCATCTCCAAGAAGGTATGTACCCTCTACAGCTGTAGCGCGCCACCATCTTCGTCGTCATGTGATGCTGACAAGCTAACGTTGATGCCCATGCTACATGCAGGTGACACACCTTCTGGTCGGCGCGGAGGACCTGGCACGTCCTGAACGCACCGCAGCCTTGTGCTCGCGGGTGCGAAGGGCAGTCGAAGTGGGCGCGCGCGTGGTTTCCGAGCGTTGGCTCCTTGACTCCATCATCGTCCACGCACTCCTTAACGAAACTCCGTACCGGCTCGCTTTGCCTGATGACGAACTCATTCCAGCATCAAGTGAGCCCTCACGAGACGCGCCACCGAGGGTGTCGTCCCAGAATGTCCACTCCAACGCGGACGTAGGAACTGAAAGCTGGGCTGTTGCTCTCCGCGCGAAGATGGAGATGATGCGCCGACAGCGCCGACAGGAAAGGGAGATGAAGATGAAAATGGATCGTGATCAGAAGAGGAAGGAAAGAGAAGAGACGCAGCGGAATCGAGAGGAGAGCCAGCAGGATTGGAAGGGATTTCGGAAGCAGAGAGAGATGGATCGGGCTGCAGAGAAGAAAGTGGAGAAGCTGGCGAGGTTGGAGGCCAATTGGACCAAAGAGAGAGAACGAATCGCGGCTCGTGCTATAGAGAAGCGGAAGGAAAAGGTCATAGGTGCGATCATGTGGGAGCGTCGGATGATTGAGGAGCGAAACAAGCAGCTCAACAACATCAAAAGAGCCAAGGACACCATGGAGTCGCGCCTCGACAAGTGGGAGGAGTGGGAACGTAGAAAGTCTGAGTGGCGCCGTCAGGAAGCATTCGAGCTCGGCAGGAAGGTCTTCGTTGGTGGTACGTCTGATTCGTTCGCGCAATGGCGTGCGGATGAAGACTCACCTTCATTCACAGGCTTGAAGTTCGATGATATAGCTGATGAAGGCGAAGCCAAGGCCAATTTCATCAGCGAAAAGAGAAAGGCTATCCTGCGGTACAGGAATACCAAACCACTTCCATTGTTCTGAAAAACTTACCTGTATGTTAGGGGCGTGTTCGCCTCCTTCGGAGAGATTCTGGCACTGCGAGAAAAGTGGGAGAAGGAGTATGTATTCGTCGTTTATAAGGAACGCGAGGACGCCGCCCGCGCATACGAAAGCATGCACAACCTTGAATGGAGGAAAGCGATGGTGGAGAATGTCAAGTTGCGCCTGTTAGCACAGAGCGAGTTGACAGAGTATGCACCTACGCCCCAATTCTACGTCCGATGGCCTCGCCAGAAGTACGGACCAAAGGCACCGGTAGATCAGAAGGAGATCGAACGCGAGAATGAAAGAAAGCAGGCAAAGGTAAAGAGGAAGCAGGAAAGGAAGGAACGAAAGCGAAAGGAACGGGAGGAACGGAAACTGAAGAGGAAGGCTGAGAGGAAGGAGAAGATGGCTTCCTCTGATAATAAGGAAGGCTCCACCAGACGGGAGAAGCCGAAGAGATCATTGCGCAACCACACCGGCACTGCGGATAAGAAGGGCAAGCCCATCAGTGGCACTCAGAACGGTCCAGCCAAGCAGGAACGGAAGGTCGTGGAAGCGAAGAACGCAACAAAGGAGGACAAAGAGAAGAAGGAGAAGGCGAAGGCGAAAGAGAGCTCTGCCAACAAGGAGACAGCCACACCGACTGCGGCTCAGAGAAAGGCTCAAAGGGAACGCGAGAAGGAGGAGTTGCGAGCGAAGTCGCTGGAGGAGCTTGATGAGATGCTTGACGCGCTTCGGTGTGGTCGAACTGAGCTCGTTCGCGGATGGCGTAGAGGTTGGGAAACACCTCTCGAAACTCGTCGATGGCAGCGCATCCTTTTCGAGAAGGAGAAGAAGAAGCGGCGTCTGCAGCGTTTGGCCGAACGTCTTCGGCTGCGACAGGAGGAAGCTCTTCAGCGTCGCTTGGCCAAGCGTGAAGAGAAAATCCGACGCAGGAAGGAAGAAGCGCTAGCGCATCAACTCGCTCATCAGAAGACACTCGAACAGATGGCTGAGTCCAAGCTATGCCAACAAAAGGCTCTCCGAAAGCAGCGCGAACAGGAACGGCGGCGCATCGTCGAACAGAACAGAATACGAGTGCGAATGGAGATAGCACGTATCCGAGCCGCGCTGAAGCTGCAGAAAAACCGAAGAAGGCGAATGAGGAAGAGGGATAGAGCTCACAAAGAGGCCGAACTACAACTGCAGAAGCTGCGCAAGGAAGAGGAAAACGCTAAGCGACTTCTCACTTCGATTCCGATCAGCCACACCACTCCTACACTCCGAACGAATGCGGACATCCTTCCAATGGCTTTACTGCAGCCAACGATGAAGAGCAAAAGGAACGACACGTGGCTGGTGATTGCCTTTGCCGCTCTCTGTCTTGTTGTATTCCTACTCAGCGTGTACATGTAGCCGTCGCAGAGATGAAAATTTGTTTCTAATTGTTTGTGAAATGTATTGGTACTGATTGCGCAAATTCTTCAGACCCTAAAAGAATTTAAAGAACGCGGCGGATGGCGAGCAAGCTTGAGTGACGAGTCCTACGAAGGAGGTTTACCAGCCAAGGGGACACGGTAGCACAGACTACGGCAGTGCCGGCTAGGGGTATCACTACCACGTCGGGTTGTCACGCGCCGTCTAATGGAAGGAGGAGGCACTTCAGACCTCGGTGAAGGGCAAGGAGGTGGTAAAAGGCGCCGGACCCGTCTGCTGGGGCGCCGCTCCTTGCTGCTGGCCAGATGAAGCATTCTGGCTGTTCAGGTGCAGGCCCGGAAACTGCAGCGGCTGGCCGGCGAGCTGCGCCAACTGGGTTGGGAGGTGCAAGGGCGTGTGCAAGGATTGTTGTGAGCTCGAGGCCATGGCCTGCTGCCAAGCACCGATATAGTCCATCTCACCTTCCTCGCTCCGATGAGAGAGAGAGGATGAGGAGGACGAGGAGGATGAAGAAGACTGTGGGTCCGACGACAGGTCGACCATCTTGTTGGAGAGACTGGAGAAATCGCTCACCAGCCACTGAGGCAGCGCGTCGCTCGGAGCAGCAGTGGTCGAAGTGGCCGCGGCCGAGCCGCTAACGGTTCCAGAGGTAGTGCTGGTTGCGTTGCCGCTGTTGATCTTATTGAGCTCCCACTGTCGTCGCTTCTTCCTCTGGTAGGAGTTAAACTGCTGAACATCCTTGATCATGTCCTGGAGCGTCGAGTTGTATGACCTTAGTTCCGTAAGCTCCCTGACCATCTCTTGCGGGATCTCCTCCAGGCACCGCTCGTCATCGCTTGACTTGCCAAGGTCGAAGGAGAACTCGGGTTCGTCATCACGTTGCCGGACGCCTGTGCCCTTCGCGTTATCATCTTCGCTGTGAGCGAATGCCATTGAATCGAGTAGGGAGTCTTTCCACGACAGCTTGAGGTCCTCCCCTAAGCTGCTTGCGGCGCTGCCGGATGAGCTGCT
>CDEZ01021154.1:0-10074 GCA_000826365.1 Acanthamoeba royreba
AGCAGCCGACAAAGGAGGTCGAAGAGGTCGGGATCGTTCTTGATGTTCTCATCAACCCGCCACGCGCCTCTACGGATCTTGCGGATGGTACCGGAAGGATCCGAGGAGTAAAATGGCAGTCGGCCAGTGATCATGGTGTAGAGAACCGCTCCTAACGACCACTGCAGCCACACACGGTGTCGAGTAAGTTCGAGTGCATCACAGCAAGGCGACCTCAACAGGACTCTCTCACATACCAGGTCTACCTCCGGACCTATGTACGAAGCCGTGGACGTGATGATCTCGGGAGAGGCGAAGTTCAGAGAACCTAAGCCCTCAGTCTCAGCCTTGTGGGACGACCAAAAGTTGGAGAACCCAAAGTCAGCCAGCAGCACGTTCTTGTCCTTGTCCAGTAGACAGTTTTCTGGCTTGATGTCTCGGTGCATGTATCCTGTGCATTGACCATCATCATCAGCACCATTGCCATCATACCATCACTGGAAACAGCGCCGACTGCCTACCTTGAGAATGCATGTAGCTCAGGGCGCTGACGAGCTGGCGGAAGATCCGCCGCGTCTCGGTTCGCGACAGGCGACCGTTGGACTTGATGTGATCGAAGAGGTCGCCACCCTCGGCGTAGTCCATCACCAGACACAGCCGTGAGTCGTTCTCGAAGACGCCGTGCAGCTTGATGATGTGGCGGTGTTCGAGGTTGCTCATCACCTTGTACTCCGTGCGCAGACGGGCCACCTGCCGGTCAGTAAGCTGCTTCGAGCAGATCTTGAGCGCCACCGTCTTGCCCGTCCGCGTGTCGAGTCCCGCGTAGACCCGTCCCGCTCCGCCGCTACCGAGCAGGTTCTGTACACGGTAGTGTCCCACGGTGAACACCAGCGAGCCCTTCACCTGTGCCACTTGGACGCCTGATATGAAGAGAATTCGTCAGCCAAGTTTAATGAACAGAACATTTTCACAAACAGAAGAACCAGCAGCGGAGTTCGATCCGGGACTGGTGCCGTACCGGCCTCAGCGGTCTGAAGGGTCTTGAGTTCGTTACGCTGCTCGCTTGGGGAAGTCATCTGCGAGACGCTCTTACGGGGACGCAGGCGGTCGCGTCGCGCACACCGGAGTGGGTCCGCCGGCGCGGTGAACTGACTGTTGTTGGACTGTTGGGTGACGCACTGGTCGTGGAGACAGGTGGAGTCTTCGGGTTGCTGCTCCTTTGGGCTCGTCGGCTGCGGACGGCGAACCACGCAGGCAGAGTCGTGCTGTTCTGACTCAGAGGTGGTCATCCCAAAGCTGGTAGAGGTGCGTCTGCGGTACTGTATGGAACTAGGGATTTTGATAAACACCTGGGGTGTGCTTTTTCTACGCCGTGCTTCTGTGCGCAATACTCCGAAGCCGTTCTACGAAGAAAGAGTGTCTTACACCGCAAGATCTTCGACACCCCAGGAAGGTATCAGTGAAATTTCCAGTAGCGTTCGTTATTTCCCGGATTTTGTCGGGTTTCGGAGGTTTATTCAAAAGTTTATTGAGTTTTCAAAATTGTTATCCAATAGTCGTGCACGGCTAAAATACTTTGGCAACCTCGGAGCAGCAGGTGCGACTCAGCTGGCGGACGTCCCCGGCTTACTCTTAGGAAGTTCTTGCAGACTGCTATAGAGCTCGGTAGCCTTAGTGATGAGCAAGTCAACGTTGAGTTTAGGTAGCTAGGAGGAGACACCACAACAGCACATGTTAGCGCAAATGTCCCAATTTTCCTTATAGACGAGGCCATCCGGGCCACGCCATACGACAAGTTAAGCAGGAGCCGGGGTCAAGGTAACGTACGTGACTGAGGAAGAGCTTTAACTCCCGTGCACTGGCCAGCTCCACGATCTTAGGCTTGAGGTGCATAATAATAGCGCACCCCAAGCAGGCAAGGAAGTCGTGAGAGACGGCCAGCACCCGGTCCCACACCCTGCCGACCGCATTGAAGTTCTCAGCAAGAGGCACCAATGCACTCAGAAAACAGTGAAGGCGTACTTATCCAACGCATGAAGTGGGAGACATGAAGTGTAGTAGCTGCGGAACCATCTACATGTAGCATCGTGATGTGAGCGAGATATCCGTGAATGTGGGGAAAGGTTGAGGATCCTACTGGTAGCTGAACCCGTCTACCGTAGTGTGTAGAGTGTATAAATGTCGCCACACCTCGGGCACATATTTCTCTACCAGGCGGGAGAGAATGTTGATCTGATCATTCATAACGAATGGCATGGATCAGTAAAGAAACACAATCCACTGCCCACTGACCCGCTGTTACCTGGTGGTAGATCCCTGTGGCATGCTGACCATATATCTGTTCACGGTGATGAAGAAAGGCTGTGTAACACCAGTAGGCATCGGCTTCGCTCTGCGTTCCACACACATAGCTGAACACTTCGGCGATGCGGCGCAGCTCATCGGGTTCGTAGTCTTGCTTATGCTGATATGGCTTGGGTTAGATCACAAGCGCTTTGTTTGGCACTAGTGAGGTACCTGCACTTCATGTGGTGAATCGTGGAATAAATACATTTGAACTCTATACACTACGGTTAGCAGGTCGGCCATATCGGTTTTGGTGAGCTACGAGGAAGAACCAGCAATCAGCAACAGTTCACCCTTCACCATGTGGTTGAGTGCGTACTGGTAGTGACATCGTTGGAACGGAGACAGCTGTTGGTACATCCTCCTGCTCTTCAAGAGGTGGCTGTGCTGGGGCAAATCGGCTCTGCAAAGCCCGTATCGTTTCACTAATCAAGATAGGAACATTCTCAGCACAAAACCTGAATTGGTGGAGCACAAGCAGCGTACCCAGCAGCATCGCCTGGCGGTAAAACTGATCGATAAACAAGAAGCGCCGCGTGTTTGATGTCTTCATACTGTGCATTCTTCTGCTGACCGACGAACTCCCACACTTCCCTGTACAATGGCAGCACACCTGCACCACCGGCAATCCATGGTCTAAGTTCAGTGATGACCTAGCTCTGGAGACGGAGAAGGTACCAAGAAGCAGCTTCCACGTGATGATGCGATACTCTGGCGGAAGAGCACACGACAAGCAGATCTTGTGTAACTTTTTGAGCTCTGCACGCAACAGAAGGAGTCATCATAGAGATCCCAATTCAGCGACGGGCCTCAAAATAAATAACTATGAATTAAATAATTATTTAATAATTATGTATTCCGTAAACGTGCCTACGACATTATCCTTGAGCATGCCCTCCAGCGAGGTCTTCAACTCGGCTCCTTGAAAGCCCAACGAAGTGTAGTACTGGGCACGGAAGTTTCCTCTCATGACGCTGATTTTTCATCCATCGACTTACTTTTTGTTTTCTTTTATCGTTATTTTCTTTTTCGGATAGAACTGGGTAAGGAAAATGTGAGAAATTGGCTTTCCTGTAAAGAAGAAAACTTCTCAAAATTTGAATTGTTTGAGATCCACATGAAGACGACATCACATCCTCGAAACAAAATGCAATTTACAGGCTGTTGACGGCACGCGAGAGCCTGTGAATGGCCTGCGAGGCCACCATCGCGCCGGGATCGAGCTCAAGAGCCTTCTTAATGTCCTCAAGACCGAGCTTATACTTCTCCAAGCTCTCGAGGGCCAGACCACGACGGATGTAGGCCTTAGCGCTGGGCTTGATGTTGATAGCGTTGGTGGTGTCGTCCACCACCTCCTTGAAGTGGTGCAGCTGTGCGTAGCAGGTAGCCCGGTTCGTGTAGTAGGTGGCCTTCTCCTCCTCAGTCGTGGCCAGAGAGATGGCCCTGCAGCCGTTGACCGTTAAATCACGATTGATCGTTGGCTGTTTTTATGATGTTTCCCAAACGTACCTGCCGTACTTCTCGATGGCTTGCTCGTACTTGGCGTTGCGGAAGAGAGCGTTACCTTCTTCCTTGGCCAGCTCAGCAGGCGAAAGCGGCGACTGCACCACACAAATTAATTAATCTGATTCGAAATATTTTTGTCTCTACTTTAAAATATAATGTAAATGAAAAGCGAAAAAGGGAACACGTACACCGTCCTCCTTGAACCGCTTCGGCGCATACTTGGCCTGTCTCTCGGCATCAGCAAGCTTGCTCTTCAGATCGTCATTGGTGGGCTCGAACTCGACGCCCTTCCTGAAGGCCATGGCAGCCTCCTCATAACGGCTGAGCGACATAAGAGCGGCGCCCTTTCGGTACCAGCCCTGGAATTGATGGATCGAAGCGATGATGTCATCTTCCTCTAGTCCATATGTCCCACATATGCGATCTCGTAGCACGATTCTCGCAACGTACCTTGACCCAGTTGGGCTGCAGCCTGATGCAGGCCTCAGCATCCTTGAGGGCCTCCTCAAATTTGTCGAGGCCCATGTAAGCCGCACAGCGGTTCGAGTAGAAGGTGGAATCGTTGGGATCCGCCTTAATGGCCTTGGAGTACCATTCGATCGCCTCGGGGTACTGCTTCTTCAAGAAGAAGGCGTTGCCCTTCGCCTTGGCCTCCGCTGCGGCTTTGTTCGACATTTTGTGCTTTTCTTCTTGCGAGATGTGATGGACACCGATTGGTGATGAAGAAGGCAAAGATGTCGCAGCAGAACGCCGTCTCTTTCCGGAGGTAAGGCGGAAGAGCGTTCTTTAAATATTTTGACATTCAGCCTGATTTTCCCATGTCTCCACAGGCATCTTTGTGGAATCCAGAATATGCATAATCAGATATTTTCCTGTGATTTTCTCACGTAAAATAGCCAGAACAAAACATTTCCGATTCGGAACAGGCATCATGTCGTGGGGTATGCAGGCATCATTTATGTTTATCAAAGTTATCTTTGTTTTCTTTTTTGTTCACTCCGTACTAAGCACTGGTATTTATCATATTTAATGAACGTAAAATCTTTACCCTCCCTTTCAAATCTAGATGACGATGAATTCGAGGTGAAGACTGTGGTGAACCAACCAGGCCCGACGCTCGTCAACGCTTGGGATGACGAGGAAGAGGACACCGGTGGCCCTGCGACAGATAACTGGGAAGATTGGGACAAACCCAAGGAGCCTAAGACGGCCCCAGCGCCTCCTGCCGAAAAGAAGACCTTCACGCAGGTGTCGGGAAAGAAGAAGCGAGGCAAGGCGCTGGCGGAAAAGATTAGGCAGAAGGAGGCTGAGGAAGAAGAGGCCCAGCCGACGCGTCAATTGACCTATGAGGAAAAGAAGAAGCTGCAGGAGGAGGTCGAGGCATCCGATTTCGAAAATGCCAAGGAGGTCTTTGCTGTGAAGAATTCTGCGCTCAAGGACTCGGACATCCTGTTTGGTAACGACGCGGAGGACACAGAAAAGAAGGAGGTCTCTCTTGATGACTTCAAGCCAAAGACGGAGAAGGACTTCGTCAAGCTGGCCGAGCTCGTGAACAAGAAGGTGGCGGGTTTCTCGGTACGTGTTGAGCTTTTCCCCTTTTTATTATTTATATTTATTTAGTTTTATTATTTTGAAATATATTTAGTGTTTCAAAGTAAAAAAGAGGAAAATTAATTAATCTTTGGTTTGGCAGGGGAGCGCGTTCTACCCGACCTTCCTCAAGGAGCTGCTCAGACAAACAACGGGACCTTTGGAAACGGAAGACGTGAAAGAGCTCGTTGCCACGCTCAACGTCGTCGTGAACGACAAGCTCAAAGCGGCATCGGCCAAGAAGGGCAAGAAGGCTGCCAAGAAGAAGGCTCCCGCCAAGACCTCTGCGGCTGCCTTCGAGGACATGGTGGATGATGAATACGACATGTTCGCATGAGCCATTGCCGGTTGTTCCACTTCTCCTGTTCTGCTGACGTGAAACACGAAGCTCGAACAGCTGACTGTGCACCGCTGGTGATCTCACGGTCCGATTCCCCAATCATATTCCCTGCTGGAGATCCTCTTTACACTGCTGGCAAGTGTACAGCGACCCTACACCACATAATGTGATCGTTAGCATTCAGCGCAGTGCGCTTGATGGACCTGTGGAGTGTGTACCGAAGGTGTGCCCTTCACCAGCAACGCAGTCCTTGTGATACTGCCGTCCACATACGCGGCACCGATACTGTGATCCGGTGAGCCATTGAATGCCAAAGAGTGGAAGCGAAGGAGTACTACCATGAGCCCATAGCCCGGCTGGCCACACGAGCAGTTTCGATCGAAGATGGTAGGCTTCACTTGTCGCTGTCGTTGCCTTCTTCGATTTGCACTTGCCTTTGGTGGCGACATGGACGCACCGGCCTTCAGTGCATCAGCGATGTGTTTGCCCTCGTGCGACATTATTGAAGGCACACGAGTGTCCTCCTTCGGTGATGCGGCTGGTGTAGTGCTGGCAGAGGTCGGTGTAATCGCCACAGATGCGGCAATTGTAGGTGCGTGAGGCTCTGGTGTGTTGCACTCTAACGTCTCGACCGCAGTTGGAGTCGGCGGTCTCGTCGCTGTGGGGCTTCCCTCCGCTCGTTGTATTTGCCGCGTGGACGCCACTGTTTGCGTAATGGGGGATCTGGCTGAGCTGTCTTCGGGCATGGTCTCGGCCTGTGGCTGCTTCAGGGCCTGGGGCGTCTCGCTCGCCTGATTTCGTGCCTCCTGTCGCATACGCTGTTCCTCACTGCTCGGGCCGTGTTAGCATCTTCATTCTTACATAAAATAAGTGATCCTATCGTACTATGCAGTCTGTTTCTTGAGCAGTTGTTGAACCAGATTGAAGCGTTCCTGGTGCATCCGCTCTTTTTCTGCCCATTCCTTCCTTGCGTTATGGGCATCCTCTTCTGCATTTTGCAGCTTCCGTGTAAGGCGGTCAATCTCGGCCTGCAAGATAACACCCTCATTTTGCAATCGAGTCAGCTCTCGTGCGGTCTCCTGTTCGACCTGCCCATCACATGTGAATTCAGTATCAAGTTTCAGTCCACTCTGTCCGAGTGGCGAACCTCGAAGTGACGTGTACGCAAATCTGTATGTTCTGAATGCATCTGCGTAATGGTAGCTTCTTGATCGGATGTACGCTTTGATGCTTCTTCTAGCAAGAGCTGCAATTGCTCACACGCCTTGAGGTACGACTGGACATCACAAGCAAAGTTAACCATACAATTTCATCAGTTTCTACCAAGGTGCTGACGTGCCTCACGATCTTTCCAGGCCCGCTCTATCTCTGATTTGGTCGCTTCTGCCTTCTGTCGCTCCTTTGGGGCCATGAATAAGGGTATAGATCAGAATAAACAAACTGTGTACCGTTTTGACTTCTGCTTCCAGTGCCTCAATTCGCGAGCGGCACTTCATGACTTCCGCCTCAAGTCTTACGGCTTTATCTTGCAGCGCCACGTGGCGCTGTCGAACTAAAGCTGCTTCCTGAGAACGAACCTGCAATGTTTCTGTTCTTACGCGTCAGATTGGATTATGAATGGGCAGGGATTCTAACCTGTGATCTCATCGTGAAATTTCATTAGGCCCGCATGAGTCCTCTTGAGGGTTGCCACTAACAATAGCAAATATATTAGCACTCGACAGTAATGGCTCCATGAAAATAGACGTACCTGATTCTCGCTCCAGGCGAAAAGCAGAATCAATATCACTCACCTCTTGTAGCACCTGCTTGAAGTTGGTCTCAAATATCACAACGAGCTCCTCGTTGCGCCCGGTCTTCGCTAAAAGTGTTCCCAGTTGCTTCTCTTTGTCATTTAGCTTGAGTTCAAGTTGGTAGTGCTCAACCTTGCAGCGTAGAATTATTATTATTTGGTAACCGTATGGGTAGCAGCATTTGGTCGTACCTTTAATTGCTCAAAGAATTCATTCTTAGATTTGAGCTTGGCGGATAGAGAAGCACAATCATGTCGTAGCCTGTCATTCTCTTCTTCCAGTCGCTTTGTTGACTCCTCCAACTTAGCGTCACGGGTTAGTTACTTAAGTTCATTCGGCATCGATGGGAGGCGAAGTGTACTTTTCGTTTTTCGGTCAGCCACTCTGAAGAAGGCGGCGTGCTTGGTGGGCTCCTGGTACTGGAAGATTTGTCGTCCTTGAGTGTGCGCAGCTCTTTTGCCCTTCGCTCCGCTTCAGCCGATGTCTGAGAAAGAGTTTGTGGTTAGATCAAGTGTTCTCATTCACCATAGTTGTTGGCGCACCTGTAAGCGATCAACCTCTTCAAACAGAACTGATATACTTCCTCGCAGCTTGGCGAAGGCAAGGAAGCAAGATGATCCAGGCAGACCGTACATGCTACTGTTGCTCGTGCCGGCGCCGTCCTGTGGCATATTGAAAAGTGAGTGCATTCTTATACAACAACCTGTTGGGCTGGCTCGTGAGCAAGTGGGTACCTTTACCTCACGGGAGCCGCTCGCGGTGACCGCTGGTTGCTGAGTGCAAGTGGTGAATTCACGTAGTGGGGAGCAGAGGGTGGGAGAAGCAGGTCCGCTTTCGTGAGCGGTCTTGGGGCGTTTGGTGCGTGGCGATAGATGTTCGAAATCTTGGTCACCATCATCAGATGCATGGGTTGCCTCGTGATTGGAAACCGCGGTAGGATGAATCAGTGTACCGACAGGCGGTAGCAAGGCTTGATCATCGTCCAGAGGGTGCTCATTTCCGTCCTTGTCCTTGGCATCTTGCTGGAGGACATTTCGCGTCTCTCCTTCTACGAAATCATCATCACTCTCGGCCCGTCTCTTCTCCATGTGCTCGATCTTGATCGACTACTCGTTGGTGCGCTCTACATGCGAGCTCGGCCTCGATTTATCCGAAAATCTACAGTACTTCATCTCGAATTGGATCTCAATTTGCCTGCGTTTCATCCATCACTAATTTTGGCGGGAAAACGAAAGAAAAAGAAATTCACAGAAAATCCAAAAGGAAAAAGTTCAGAAAAGAATTTTCCCTGGTGGACATTGTTGTTTGACTGCTGCCATGGGACGAGGAGGAAAGAAGAAGAGGAAGGGCACAGAGGCGAGCTCCTCGGCCGCGCGCACGCACAAGGGGGACGAGGAGGACTGGGTGCTGGTGGACGCTGACGAAGGTGACCGCGTGCCCAGCGCGCCTGCTGTCACGCCGGCAAATGCAAGCAACAGCAGCAAGAAGAAGAAGAAGAAGAGTCAAAAGAACAAGCCAAAGGAAACAGAACAGACTCATGAAACAGAGCGCGCTCCAGAGCCGTCCTCGCCACCTTCGAAGCAGAGGAACCAGGACCAGCCGCCAAGCACTGGTGATGCCGACACAAGCGAGAAGCAGCCGAAGAAGCGAGGCAGACGCAGGAAGGGCGCTAGCTTCTTCTTCCACATATGTGGTCGCCTCAGGTACCCACACGTCCTCCCCAGTGGTCCCTGACGTGGTTCGTCATTCCTGTCGACAGAATACCTACATCTACGCTTCGTTCTTCTCGTTTTCGTTCTCTTGTTTCTTGGGGAGAATGCGCGCACTCGACGCGACTGAATAGTACTGATCTGTTCTTGTGATCTCATACAGCCCGAAGCAGTTTATGACGGTGTTCTTACTCGGCGCTCTAACGGCACTGAGCGTGTGGCTCTACATTGATCTCATCATCGTGGCGGAAGAGGCCTCTCGGATACGTCCACTCACTGAGAAGGCAGCGAGTGCTGCTGCGGTACGCTCGTCTGGATGCCACCAGCTCATAACGATTCTAACTCCACTGTTCATTTTGCGAGCAGGCGGCCCACCACAAGGCAGCGGAAGTAGCTTTGGTGCGTATATTCACCAAATTTAAGTTCTTTCACTGTATTGACCCCCATGATCCTTTTGATCATGTGAATGTAGAAAGCACAGCTCAAAGCTGCCCAAGCTGCTGAGGTATGAGTGTTACATGTTACATGTTTCTTCTTCAAGTTGATGTCGTGGCAACATCTGTTCTATTATCACTCAGGAACTGCAACATAGTCTTGACAACCTCTCTACGTATGTCGAAGGGATGCTAACCACAAATAAGTATCCTCCACTTTGCTGCTTGTGAGTAAATTTATTCTCATGGGCGTGCGCTGCAGGACGACTATTGATCCCACACGTCCCGGGCTGAGTGCCAAAGATGAAATGTCTCCTCACTTTCCAGTCATCATGGTGCCGGGTGTAGTGAGCACGGGACTTGAGATCTGGAATGGG